>VXBA01005117.1:158704-235699 GCA_013399895.1 Serilophus lunatus
GGAAATGGGAGAGCATAATTGGAAAGCTGTTAAACAAAGGAATCAAGCACAATTATCACATGAATATAGGCAATGCACAAAGAGAGTCATTACCCAAATAAAAATTTGGACACTTAACAGTAATTAAAAAAAAAACTGTTGAAAATACTACGTAAACACCTCTTATTTCTAAAATTAAACACTAGTAGAGTCAAGAGCTCCCTCTCTTGATATGATACTAAAGCATAAGTACAGGTGCAAAACCATTTGAGAGAAAAAAAATAAGTCTTACAAAAACACATTATTATACAAATCTAATTCAAATTTAAATGGCAAATATATAAATCAATGAAAATTGGAGCTTGAAATAGCAAAACACTATCTTTTAAAATGAGTAAGAAACAATAAATTTCAATTGTAGACAATGCATATGTCACACTGCCCAGGGACACTGATCTACATCTCTATTAAATGCAGTGACTTGTTCCAAGTTTGGAACTTATGAGTGATAATTCATAAGGTTCAATCAATACATGGAGATATTAATGATACAATTTCATGTCTGGATCTTGTTTTATGTTTCAACCATCATCACTGTCTGTGATTATTATTAGCCATGACCACATCACAAAATATACCTGGCATCTAAAGGCAACAGTACAATCAACATTTTATGGTATCACACAGAATGTTTAAGTATTTGTTCTAACCCTTACAGGAGGGTGGGGGAAAAGAACACTTCACTGACAAATAACTATCTCACAAACAAATTCTAAAAAAGTTAACAAATAGATTTTACTTCTGAGGGCAATGTTGAATTAAATAGTCAGAGATCTGTGTGGCTGCTATTTTCAGAGGAATTTAGCTGTAAGCACAGGTAGCTGTGCCTCAGCAATTATTCAGTTCAGTAGAGAACAATTTGCAGGATTAGTCAATCTACATCAGCTGTGTCAACACGTGAGCTTTGCACTGACAGCAATTCATTAATCTCTCACCTGGAGTGCAAGAACTTCAGATCTATGCCATGCTAGTCCCATTCCTGCACAGTCATTTCCCCCTCCCCTTGTAACAAATAGTTTTCTATTTAAAACATTAATTTCCCTTTAGATTCCACCAACTATCATAAAGAAAATGCAGCATGAAGCCTATGAAAAAAAATTCTTAAACTTGGCTTCTCTTTTAATAAATCTATTAAAGAATCAAAAGTTTCTTGAGGTACATATCAGATCTCCTCATGGTGCCCAAAAAAGGGATCTGAAATGTAGATCCTCATTAGACCAAACAAGGCCTTTCACAGAATCACAGAATCACTAGGTTGGAAGTTTTATGTCATTTTAAAATATGTTTACAAACATCGCATGTTTTTAAAATAAAGGTACTTTCAAAGGTACTTTTTAAACTGAGTCCAGCTCGGATCAAGGCCTTAAACACATTCCACCATAGAAACACACAAGCACTACACATGAAATTCCAACTGCTCTGGATTCATAAGTTGCTGTTGCTTCCCATATTTTGTCACTATAACTGAAGTTAAACTTTAAAGGTTAATAATATTTATCTTAAATCCAAATACTTATTTCTACAACAAGGGAGAGCTGGGTAGAAGGAAAGAAGAAAGAGAAGTAACCAGAGCTATTTAACACACTCAGAGCTCTGTTAATACTGTATTGACAAGATAAGTAAACAAACTGAGATCAAAGAAATTTGTTCTACTCATATTCTCCAGAAAACTCAGAACAGACTTACAATTAAACTGCCTTAAATCTCCAGTGCAGCAGAACAGCTATAGCAGGACCATCCTGGAAATGCTTATCTGTATTTCCCTCTCCATTATTAAAGACAGAGGTATAGCCAGTAAATTACATTGATTGAATGCTTTTCCCTGCTTAGGGTACTTTCTCCTGTGTCTTCAGTTTCATGAATCTGCACTTCCAAGTTTTAAATCTTCAGCTTACCTTGCAAAGAAAGCTGATGTTGAAACCAAGAGACTGTGCGTTTCTGGAGCCAGAGTTCATGTAGTTTCCAAGGAACAGCACCAGCTCCAGCAGCTTGCTAAAGCTTTCACTCTTCTTCAGCTCCTCACAAGCCAGTGTCACTGCTATGATGTCAGGTTTGATGTTGTTTACGTGCTCCTCAAACATGAGCCGGAAGAGGATCCCGTTGAGACGTGGCTGCAACATCTTCACTGAACTCATCTGCAAAGTATCAAACATTCCATTAGAACACAGCAAAATAAAAGTTCATTGATGCAAAACAACTTATAATAAAAACCCCAACATCACGCAGCCAACAAATCTGCAGTTTCTGTGTTTTTTCATTGCCTCTCTCCTATTTCCAGGAATCCATAAACTGCCTACGGCCATCCTTCCCCCGACACAGCACTTTGCCTGAAAAAAAATCAGTGAAAATTAGAAAGTACTTTGTGTTTCCAAACCATTAAATTTGTCAATTCCAAACTCACTGGAATAAATGCTCACTGCCAAACCCTTTCTTCCCAGCAGAGGAAAGGGAAGTCAGTTCTACCAGTTCACAAGAGTCCAAAATCAGTCTGAAGCTACACACTGCAAGTATTCAGGAGGTAGATAGATAATGATGAAATTCATGACAATAAGTTTTAAATAAAAAACAAGGTAATATAGCAGTAATTCCCCTCTGACTTGATAAAAAGATAGGAGGTTATAAATCATGGTGTTGTAACATAGTAAATGACAGAGATACTGACAAATATCTACACTATTCATTAGTTTAAATTCCCAAAACCAAGTTCACTTAGTGGTCATCTTTCAGGAATTTTTAATTGATGGTCAGTTCTTTGCTCCTACTTAGCACACTATATAACACAAGTCATATATAAATTAAGAAAAAAAATATATACTGAGCTTTAAGCTACTTAAAATTTTTCATTTAATTGCAAGAATGAATATCTTGCAAATCCAACCCCTCATTTTACTTAGGAAAACACAAGATTTCTCCACCTGCATATTCACTGTCAGTGGTGTTCCTGAAGCACTTAGAAAGCAAAGCTTTGTTACGTGACAAATCACAGATTGCGATTATGAAAACAAGGATTTTTATGTGCTCCTGTTTCTCCAACTTCTACCCTGGTTCTTTGCAGAACCATGACTTTTTTACTGGTGTTCTCTAGCAGATACAGCTATCAGAAGCAACAGAAATAGCTTTCTCAGGAAGGAATTGAGTGGCCTGAACAATAATGAATTCATTGTAAAATGCACATGAATACGAAGGCGCTCCAGATGGTCTCAAATAATTCCTGTGATCAGATTGAAACAAGGAAAAAGAATCAGAGAAGAAGCATTTCAGCACAACCAGCGATGTTTTTTTATAAATCTCCATTGTCACAAATTTCTCTGTGAGCCTCTATAAGCCCAAATCATTTAAAGTCTTGAAACATTATTCTTCTAATCATTCTGTATTTCAGAAATATCATACTGAAAACATCTGCCTTGAAAGGATCTACTTACTCTAATCTGCAGTAAATAGAAATTAAAATTAATCACATAATTTGCTTTAACTTTTGTAGAACAATATCCAATTACTGTTTTTACTCAAAATAGCACAGAAAAAAGTTGGCCAAAGCTTTAGGTCCTGAAAATAAAATGCAGCAAAACACACATAAGTCAACAGAAGAGTGTGAGGTAAAAATTTATGAAGAATGACCTTTGACAATACTCCAGCCAAGTGTACTTCCTTCCTTTTAATACTATCGAGTGTCATGGAATACTGATCATTTATTTGCTTTCCAAGAGAGTTTGACCACCAAATGAGCAGCAAGTTGTAATTTCACTTGCTGATATGCACAACATTTTAAGTCTCTTGACAATTTTCCAAGGATTGTTTCAGGTGGGCTGTTACCTTAAGATTCAGAACATTTTTATATACATATTGGAATTCAAGAAACCTTCTGGAATATCCAAGGTATAAAGACTACATTTGTCAAGAAAAAGGTCAAATTCTTTATGGTTCTAAAAAAATTAGCGTCAAAGGCATATAAGAAATGAGACATTGAAATAGGAAGCATTGGCTTCCACCACAAACAGTTAAAGAAGCAAGAAAATGGACATTTTCTTTTTCAGCTCACTGTCAATGCTGAGCTGCATTTCATTTTTTCCCCTTCTGGGCTTTCATAAAGGTCTTGGCTGAACTCTCCACCTAATCAAGTTCTGTCTTCAGTTCTTTATGCTTTATTATCATCATTCACTTCTCCAGCCCTGTATTAAAACTAGGATCAAAGGCTATTGGAGAAAGGCAAAAAGCACAATTAAATTTGCCTCACTTCCTAAGAAAAAGCTGACATTCTTTTAATACAAATTTGTCAACTTAGTAAGACAACTTAGCCTCTTACCTACATTATATTAAAGTTGCCTTTTTTTCTCTAGCAATGTTCTAGGAAGATTAATTCTTCAGCAGCTCTAAAAATTAGAATGAGGCCAAACAAGTAGCAAGTAAACTCAATTAAAAAGAATGAAGGACTCTAAACCAATGCAGGTACAATGAACTTGTATAATTCTCTCCAGGACTGCTCAACATAGCTATCCCTGGTCACACAGCAAAAAAAGGGTCACAGAATATGCAAGTTTAGTCAACTATTCTGTGAAACTTCTGCTTTTAAAATACTAAAAATGCTCAGCCTGCCACTGAAATGGAAACATGGTTCCTTACTGAAGCTGCAGCTGTTCCCATATCATAAAAAAATTAACTCTTGAACACAAGTTTTACGTTTAAAAATCCGATAACATTCTGCTTTGCTTATTTAATGTTATACAACTGATTTAGTTAATCTATTTTTCTTGCTCTACTCCAATATCAATGCAAACTTTCCTTTATATAAAAGTTGTGTTGCCTTTTTTGATACCAGGATATAACTTCAAAAAGTTCCAATCACTAATTAGAATATATAATTGATTTTAACATTTCATCTAAATGAAAATGCAGTTCTAATTTTCATTTACATATCAACTGAATATTAGAAGAGAACGATTAACTTAATAAGTTAATCATTCACTAAGTATGCTTTTTCTATACAAATTTTAAGAAACTTATTCCAACCTTTATTAAATTTGATGGGCAAGTGATTACCCAATTAACATATCTTAATAATTAACATGCCTAAATTTACATACAAATAAGGGTACACATTTTAAATATTACTTAAGATAGGAAGTGAACAAGACAGAAAGACTAATGTCAAGGCTAAAATTACTAGCAAAGCAAAACTCCAAAACTCATTTCATACTTAGGACAAAAGAAATTCAGTCTTTCACATGAAGAGTTTAAACTGAGCTGCATTTCTTACAATTTAATGGACAGTTCAATTAAAATACCAAAAAAAAAATTAAAAAAAAAATCAGAGTTCTAGTACTAGTAATGCAGTAAACCAGATGGTAAAGCTGAATAAGCAAACAAGCTTCAGTAAACTTAGTTCCTTCAGAAGGCAAATATCACCATTTGGAGATGTTTGATTAAGCAGTTTTTGCTAATTAATGTTTTGGATATTTGAAAACTCTCTCAACTTTCTGTAGTCAGTCATTCCTCAAAAATATAAATCCATGAAACAGTGATCATGAATACATTGATACTGTTGGGAAATAAGGACACTTTCATGGCTTTATCAATACAATCAAGTGAAAAAACAAGGACCATATAGTTTTAGTCCAGTAGGAAACCTAACTCAGATAAATGCATGATCTCCACGTATCCTAATCCAGAACTAGATTTATATAAAAGCTATAAAGAGCAATGCAGTATAGAAAGGTAGGAGAGACAAGGTAGGGATGCTGTTTATAAAAGAGAGTGACTGGCATGGAGGGATCTGTTTGGGAATGATCCACATAATAACGATCAAGAGTGAAACATGAAGGAATTTACAGCAGTAAAACAGAAGAATATCTTCAGATTCTTTTAAATCAACACATGTCAGATATTCTCTTTGCACACAAATTAAATCATTTCCCACTTTGTCTGGCATTATCTATGTAGGGGGAAAATAAGGAAGAACTCATTTGATAAAATCAGTCATTCCATGGCAATATTTGCTCACTGACATTTCAAAAACAGGCAGGAAAGAGAGAGCAGACAAGGCAATTGCCCAGCCTTCCTGACAGGGGATCAAAAGCCCATCTTGTTGTGGGGCTGGCTCTCCCACCCTCATCACACTGTTTTAGTCACTCAAAGTGTGAGTCACATGAGAAAGAGGGAACTAAAAATTCCCTGAATGGTTTCATGAAGTTTTTTGTATATATGTGTATATATATATATAAACATACATACATAGGTAGGCATATAAAATATAATAGAACACATGGATATATCACAGTACAGCCATATGTACTATATCCATGGATGTGGCTAAGTGTTTGTCCATCCAAAGTTATATTAGTGCTTATATTTTCTATGATTGTTTCATGCTATCATTCCTTCAAGAAAAGCAGCAAGTATGTATTTAGAGAGATTTAAAATTGTTACTGATCAATAAATAGATGGTAATGTTTTATTACTGCAGTTCCTGCAATAAGACTATATCTCATTAGGTTGTATTCTGTTACTTCTCCAACAAAAAAATTATATGGAAAAAACCCCAAAAAACTCAAGAGGCACTTCTAAAACCAAATTATGCTCAAACTAGAGCTTTTCAGTAAAAAGCTGATTTTACTCTTCCCTTTTCAGAGGCCTCCATTCCTCTTTTAATACATTTTAATGTTAATAGCACCTTAAAAATCCAGCAAGAGCAGACCCAGCTCCTGTGGAGCTGGGAATAAATCCTGAGCACATTACAGAGGCTATCATCATCATTCTAATCTTTTAGACTGACAAAGTGAAGTGAAAACAGGAACTAATTTGCTTAAGGACTTATTAGGTCCTTGGAAAAGAAGAAGCAGAAAGTGCTTTCCAAGTCCTGGAGTAGGACTCAATATCACACAATCACCTACCAGCCTGGATTAAAGCAATTTATGCAAATTCTATAATTTCATTCAAAGTCAGGTTCTAGACATTCTAACACTCCATATCCCTATGTTTGGAATAGATATATGTATTGAATGCTAGTAAAAAAACAGAATCCAATCCATAATTTCAGTTTTAATATGAATCCACAGCCCCTTCTAGAGCCATTTTGCCAGTGTCTGAGTGTTTCTACATACACACAGCTATTCTGCATGCATTTGCATCCACCCATATGTATGTATGCACACTCATATATATACTATATCTATGTGTATAAACACACAAGACACTTATGGGCATATCAACTCTTTCAGCTGTAAACAGTTTGTGATACAAAAGCACAAATTTATCAGAGCTGTCAATGCCATGGACTAAGTGGGTCTTCCATGGACTCCTGGAAGTTTAATTATTCTAAGCTACAGTGCTTTCCATAACTATTTAATAAACCTTCAAGACAGAACTGTTAGACAAAAGATTTAGTCTAGTACAGGAGTACCTGCTGCTTTTAATGGAATACCACCATTCCATTCAGAAAAAGTCCTAAAATGGTGGAATCATGGAATGGTTTGAGCTGGAAAGGACCTTAAAGTTTATCTGATTGCAATCCCCTGGAATGGGCAAGGATGTCACTCACTAGATCAGCTTGTTCAGAGTCCCATCCAACCCAGTCTAGTACGTATTTAGAGAAATTTTTTTGATTCTCTCTCATCAGGAAATAGATGGTAACTTTCTCAATTTCCAACTTCTGCAAGTCTTGCAAAAACACTAACAAAAATGTTTTATCCCTAAAATTTTTCTGTGACAAAATGAAATGCTGCAGTTAATCGTTGCATTAATACATACCACAACTCCAAATTGTTCTGGCTCAGCAAGATCATCATATTCATCCTTTAATTCAGCTAAGGCATTGAGTTCCTTCTGCTCAGGAAGATTCTTCACTAGGTTCTAAAACAAACAAGGTATTATATCAAATTTGTTATATTAAACTAACTGAGATATTAATAATAACATGCTTAAAATACCACAACATGGATATACACAAGAAAATGATGGGAAGCTTATTTTATTTACACAGCTTTAACACTACATAAACATCCAATCAAATCAGTAATTATTTAATGCAGACATCAACTCCTCTGTTACAGTCTCTGATTTGAAGAATGCCTTCTTAGTATTAAAAGGCTGGAGTATAATTTTTCAGAGACTGACAGCATCTTTTTGCCCTAATGATTGCATGTTACTCATTAAATATTAATCAAGAAATAACTGGTCTGTAAAACAAGACATAACTAACAAAAAAAAATTACAATTTTTAGACATTGAAAGTGGCTGTGCACAAGCTAAACTTAAAAATACCTTACACAAAAAAGGTCAACATCTCAAAATTGTACAGGATGGCAAATATACTGGAACTCAGCATGAAGCTGAACTTGTTTGCAATCTTATCCATGTTGCCAAAGAAATGCATGTATTAAATGAATAAAACATTTACATTAAGACTGAAGAATACTTTAAGAGATACTCAATAAAACTTTAAATTGTATCTATATTTTCATACATGCATCTGTTGAAATCAAAACAATGTATTCAACAAAGCATCAATAGGAAAAGAGTTATGTGGCTGTTAAAAAAACAACCAGCACTGCAGAAGTACGTTTTTTCAAGACATAAAAATCTTCATTGGAGAAAATCTGTACTATTAGAGGCACAGATGTCTTATTTTAAGAACAGACCAATCTTTCCATCACTCTTGCAATATCCTTATTCATTTTGAGAATTTGATTACTGATCACTCTGCCAGGCTTGAAGGAGACATTATGGTACAACTTGGAGAAAGGCATCAGTCTAATTTGTCAAATTTGCGAGTGTTCGCAAACGTCCTTCTCCAAGCTGAAAGAATCAAACGTTCATCCACCTTAATAAAGAAAAATAAAGATGACAAGCCCTCATACAAAACATCCTTCTTACAGAGAGATTTTTATACTCATAGTGAGGAGCTACTGAATGTCTCAGCAGAGTTCAACACACATGGCAGAGAGAACATCAGATTCCCCTCCATGCTATGCAATTCAGCTGTAGTTTTGTGCTTAAACCTAAGTGTGTTTTCTTTCCTATTCACCCAAACCCATGTCCCAGAAATTCACATAAACAGGAACCCAAGGTTGACATTAAGAGGCTGAAACTATCACTCATTTCCTCCTATCACAATGCCCTGAATTCTGCTAAATAGTGTTTGACAACTGGTTACAAGAACTCTAGGAAGGCACTCTAGGAACTGAAAACATTTCTTCCAAGGCTGTTTTTCTCAAGGGAGAGTTACAACAGTATAAAGTCTACCACATACTCAAACTCATTAATCCAATTTATTTTAGAAAGTATTACACCGTAAGTTTGAAAAGCAGCAAGAAAGCACAGCTTGAGAAATAAAATTGAAAAAGCACTTTGCTATTTGCCACACCCATTACACTGCCACCACTTTGATACTTAGAATAAAGCACTTTCTACATGTGCATTTTTAGAGTGTGAGCTTTGCTAAGAATGGAAAAAAAGCATGGTTTGCTTTATACAATTTTTCCAATCAGTAGTATTGAAAACTGTTAAACTGGTAAATTAGTTAATAGCTCAGTCAGAAGATTAAAATTAAAATAAACCAGAATAGACTGAACATGAAATAGATGTTACAGACCAGTTACCCCAATACATTTCCAAGAAGATCCTTTGAAACACAGAGGAATCTCTTCCAGGTTATCAGCTACAGCTGGGTGCTACTGGAAGCAGCTCTGGTCCCTTTTTGAAGGGAATGGAGTGGCAACATCCAAAGCCTCCCTTTTCCTAAGATTACAGGCTGCTGAGTTTCTAGATAGTTGCGTTCATGATCAATTTATATACATTTTTTCTAGTGTTAACATTACCTTTCACTTATGCAATTTCCTCCCCCCCCAGTGCTTATGCACATCAGTCTGCCTCCCTTTACAGTTATAATGTAGTCCTATCTCTCATAGCTATTTTTATTGCTGATCTAATCAAGCCAATCTTTTCTGCTTCCTTCTGTAGATTATTCCTCTATCCCTCAATCATCTTAAGTACTTTTTAAGTTCAGCTTCTCTATTTTAAATTCATTTTTGAGAAATGTATCGAGTATTTTAGATAAGGTCTTAGAAGTACACTATTCAAAGGCTTAAAAATTATCCTCTCTACTGGAAATTCTTGACCTGATACACCTTAGAATCACACTTGCTTTTTTTATGGAGTACTAGGTCTGGCTGGGATGAAGTTAATTTAGTGCATAGCAGCCCATATGGTGTCACTGTGACTTGAGACCAAAGCAGATCTGACTTACCACTGGTTTAACTACACTACTGAGCTACAGTTTTTGTAGAGATAACAAATATGAAACTACTCTGCACTTCAGCTATCCAAGGTGGGGTTGTTTCCTTTCCCTTGATTTTTGATTTTACTCAACCTGTAGAGTTTTTAATCACATGTCCTGACATCTCTGATCAATAAACAAACTCCTAAATAAATTAGGCTTTTGCATCTATTTTCAAATACTGAGGCAATTCAGTTTAGACCTGACCTTATTCCCCAGAATAAGCATTTTCCAGGTGCAGGAAGAAGAAATTAATTTAGAAAATCTTGGGGGGAATAGGACAAAGGTGCAAACAGAAAACAGGGAAGGATGAAAGGATAAACTGAAGCTCAGTATGTTAGCTACAATTCAACCCCAGTACTGGCGTGCTAAATCTTTATAGTTTTTTAGCTTTACACACTCCTCTGCTGTACTGTCACTCCCCAGAGATCATAAAAGGCCACAATCCTGCCACAGTGAGGAAATCAGAGGGATGTAAAGAAGCTGTAGTCCATACTTGTTTGCCTCCAGCTGAGAGATTTTAGGCTCAAAATGAGACCAAACCAGCTTGAGAGCAGGTTTGATTTACAGACTTTTTTAGGTGTAGCAGTATCCTGAAACCTTTTACCTTTATATATTTTTTTTACATGAAAAACAAGCTATGACCAAAACCAGAGATATTTTCACATACCTGAATCAAGGATTCACTCAGCTTCTCTTCATCAACCTCTAAAATGATATTTTTTATTTCTTCATAAGGCAAACGGAAAGAACCCAAAAATATTGCTGAAATTCAGTAATACATAATTAGAACAGAAAAGGTCAAAAAGATTAATATAAAAAGGCAAACAATTTCTAGCAACTCAAAAATCATACCTTCATGAAAACTATGTTTCATAAATACATCTCCTATACAAAACAAATGCTAAATGAGGCACACTTTTTTAAGTTAGACTTACAATGAATTTCTTTCTTAAGAAATTAAACTATAACAACACTTTTAATTTTTTAACCAGTCTCACTTGCTCCTTTCATAAAGCCTGATCTTTACGAATGGCATCTGCATTACTACTCGAACAGACCTGTTCAGCCACTAGAAGACTTTATGTGTTACTATTTTTGCTTTCATAACCATGTATCAGTAGCTGTACTGCATTTCCAATTGGATAAGTGGCATTTACATGACACTCTAGAAAAAATTCCACATCAAAAGGGTAATGAAGAGTTGAGCAAAGAGAAAAAAGCTCGTAACTACTATTTTAGTTTAACTGAACTCAGATATCAGACAACCTATACTGCAAACCCTTCAAAGATGGAGTTCTCAAAGCAATTTGATCTCAGAATGTTGTAAAATCTCAAAAAAGTCCCATTCAATAAACTACAAAGTATTTAACACAGATGGATTAGCATATCATTTTAATAAAATGCTCTATATTCAGCCTAATTACTATGGCTGATTATCCTGCATTCATGTTTTCAAAACTTGAAGTTTTATATCAGATGTCTCATAGTTCATTTTCTGATCAAGAAAACGTGCTCATGGATGTGGTAATAAACAATGCACAGATCTGGGGTTACACTTATTTCCCATGGGCATAATTGGACTTGTGAGGTTTTATGCTATATCTAATTCAAATAAAAAGAATCTACTACTCTATAGTTGCTTTTAGAAAAAAACAACTACACATGTAAATAAAACAGAACATTTAAGAACAGTGGTGTGTGGATGTTAATTAGATATTGACCTAATGCATTTCACATCACTTACATAAATTTTGTGCGGATTTTCCATCCAAAATTCTTAATTCTTTGATCTTTTTCTTTGACGGAGCTGCTTTCTTTTCTTCTGATTCTTCTACTGGCTTTTTGGCTGGAAAGAAGGTATTTATTAAATTCTGATTCATTATTACAACTGTTCAATCTTAGCTAATAGCAATTCCATTAGAAAACCATAACGATGCATCTTTTACAATCAGTTCAAGGCAAAGTAACTGCATTGCCTCAACTTACTGCAAAACATCCAAAGAAACAAAGTCGATTTCCAAACTTAAAAGGAACATGCAAAAAAGAATATGACAGTGACCAATTTTCCCAAGCACTACCAAATAATAATTTTACATTTTAACACAGAAAATTTCACTTCAGCTCCAATTTATTCCAAGCACTTGTAAAAACAGAGGGATTTGGTACTACCTCAAAGCACACCAGTGCCCTCTGTTGAATTATTAACAGTATTAATAAAGTTCTTCATCCAAAATCAACATAAGCCATTTGTTATTTATCACAATGAACAATTGTATATTTTTACTAATTATGTTGTCATTGGTAAAGAGTAAACCAAGAAAACAGCACACATTTTAAATTGTTTTCTTTTAAATTAGCAAAAATCATTAGCCTTATATTCAATACTTGAAATTATATAGAAATAAATGTGTTATTGAAGTATCTAAAATATAGGCTGATTTTTTGTGTAATTTAAAAAGCAATTTTCACAGAATTTTCTTAAGCATTACTTAAGTAAACCCATTAACATGGATTTATTTCCTTTTAAATATCACATACATAAAATAATTGACACTGAAGGAGTAGAATGTTAAGGTGCTTAATATTAATTGAACTTAATAAATATTTTAAGTCACTCAAAAGTAACTGAAAGACTGGGAAGTCAAAGCCAAAGGAAGTTTCACATAGACTAAATACAGTTTTCTCCTCTGAGCACTCTTTTTTGTTGTATTACAATGACCCATCATGAGTTTCATTACAAGTATCTTCTAAGAAAAGATGTCAATTCTAAGTGTGAAGAACAACAATAAACTCAGTTTCAATCTCTTTAACAAAAAAAAAAAAAAAAAAAAAAAAAAAAAAAAAAAAAAAAAAAAAAAAA
Organism: Serilophus lunatus; assembly: GCA_013399895.1. Taxonomy (NCBI): domain Eukaryota; kingdom Metazoa; phylum Chordata; class Aves; order Passeriformes; family Eurylaimidae; genus Serilophus; species Serilophus lunatus. Next base: position 171,877 of record VXBA01005117.1, read on the forward strand.
AAAAAAAAACAAAAAAAAAAAAAAAAAATCTGTCCCCTTACAAAAAAAAAAAAAAAAAAAAAAAAAAAAAAAAAAAAAAAAAAAAAAAAAAAAACCAAAAAACTAGAATAGAGAAAACAGATCTGTCTCCTTACACACACTACCACTTGGAAAACATCTGGCATAAAGTAATTCTACTGGGCTCATACCACTGAATAACTAGTTTACCTTGGGCATTTTCGTAGCAGCACTAACTAAGCCAGTACCTGAGAGTTCCCTCATCCCCAGCTACCTCTACAAAGCCTAAAGTAGGGAAAGCTAAACAGAAAAGATGGTTCGACAGCAAAGTAACATTTGCTCTCCCCTTGACCTGCCATTTCTCTGCAAGTCTCACATGACCAGCTGGCTTGTTATTTGTAAAAGCACAGAGCTACACAGCAACAGATAATCCACAAAATTCCCAGCAGCACTGACCTTTAACTATCATGGACAATTTAAAATCCTAAAGTGACACTCCCATCAAGTATTCAGACCCTTATCACTAATTGTTCGCAATTAAACAAGGAAATATGACCAGGTGCTCAACAACACAAATAAAAAAAAAACATGCAAGAGTTAAAAATTAATTGTCCTGTGCGAAGGAAACAAACACTGCGGGTTCTGTTCTATCAACAGGAGGTCCTGCAAAGCCTGGCTTGTTGTCTGAGACAGGTGAGAGAAATGATTCAAGATGATAAGTGACCTATTCCAAACTTGATCTATTTAAGATTTAAACCCTTCCAACCTGCTCACAGAGTACTGGACTTGTCACAGTAGCTGTGAATACCAAAGACAAATTGTTTTCTAACCAGCTGGGACAATACACACATTCCAGTGCCTCATCATCTCAGTCCTGGGGCTTGTAAAACTGAAGACGTAACCAACTTAAAAAGAAAACAAGAGTAACAAATGTTTTTGCTTTCAAATGTCACCTCACACAAAGGAAACTTCTTCCTACAATGGTCCTCTGGTAATTCAAATCATGTCTGGCATAACAGACAAAGCTCATGCACGTCTGCTGTGTTCATGCAAAGCATTTTTAAATCCCCTACCCTACATCCCTGTGTTTCTCCAGGATGGTTAATCCCATTTCACAATAATTTATGTAGATAGATATTTCATTTATTTGGAATACAATTATACACACAAACAGCCACATGTATGTGGATTTTTTGGTTTCAAGAAATGGAGAGAATTCTACTCTTTGTTTTTTAAAGTGTTTTCCATGTTCAGTTGGAAGTAGGAATGAAGCAAGCACTTTAAAAACCCCCAACAATAAACATCATTCAAATGGCAAAATAGCCACTAGTTCATAATCATCTCACACCAGTCAGACCTGTAGAAGATTTTGCCTGAGTTTACTTTTCTTTATAATTTACCTCAAGCAGTGAAAATAAGGAAAGAGAGCCAGCATGATAAAGCCAGAGGAGAACATGTGCCAGCTTTAGCACACACAGATGTCTTGCCAAGGACCAGAAACGGAACTAAACAACAACATTATAAAACTTTTGTTTGTTTGTTTTCTAACTGAAGAGTCCTATTTTGTAAGTAATAACATATTTGTTTATCACTGTTGGAGAAAAAGAGCTGATGCAACGTGCTGCAAGGGCCTGTTTGCTGTTCATCTGACATTACCCAGTACATGTGCAGCTCCAGTGTGTCCCTTCAGTGAGATCTTCAGCTGGGGACTCATTTAATCCCACTGAAGGTTCTTGCCTTCAAACTCATTTAGGGAATACTAAACAAAATGTTATAGAACTTTAGAACACTTTAACCAAGACTAATGATAAGCATGGCAAAGAACATAGACAAACATGCTGAAATACATTAGAGACTTCATTATGAAAAATATTCTACCATCAGTACTTTTGCACTTCTATAGCAAAAAAAGTAAGAATACATGGATCTTGAAAATTATCATTTTACACCTATTCATTAATTTAGAGACTGAATGGCATTAAAAGTGGCCATGACAAACTTCTAGAAATACATATGATTTTATTTAATGATTTTGAAGCTTTTAAACCATTTTACTGTGACCTGAAATGTCCAGTTCATATGAACTTCCTTTCTTTTTTTATAATAATATAATAAGCATTAAGAAAAAAAACTTTCAGTCATCAGCATGAAGAGGATGAAAATTAAAGGGAGATGAAAAAGAGGACATGGAATGATAGTGTGGAGAAAGCAGAGATTTAGGTGAACTTTAGCCTACTTTAACCTGAACCTCAATCTCCAATTTCTAACAAGTCTACACACAGAGTGAACAAAAACATCCTTATGTTATCATGGGAAATGAATGAGTAATTTCATCTTAGTTCCACCTGGCAAGTGGCTTCCCAATTGTTTTTACTAGTATTTGGCAGCAAAAGTAAATATACAATGGAAATTAATTGCTTTGTTATTCCCTTTACCTGAGAAAAGAACTATGGCTAGTACAGAAGTATAGCAGCAGAAATTAAGTGTAAGGGATGTAAACTACACACAGAAGAGTAGAGTCAAACAGCTGAAAGCAATAATTACATTGAGTTTACTCCAAAACTCCCCTATGTGATACAACTTGGAATGCAGATGGAATAAGTCCAAGCTTTTGTGCCAGGCATCAGAATGAACTCTGACCAAGTTTCATATGCTCAAGGCAAACTATACAAATAACCAGTTGATCATCAAGAAGTACAAGTGTGTCCATAGAACCATAGAATTGTTAAAAATTCTCTAGGATCATCAATTCCAACCCTCAACTCCTCACCACCACCATGCTCGCTGCTAAACCATGAGCTCAAGTGGCATATCCACATGTTTTTTTGAACATTTCCAGGGATGCTGATTCCATCACATTCTTGGGCAGCTTGTTCCAATGCTTGACAACCCCTTCTGTCAAGAAAACTTTCCTACTATCCAATCCCAACTTCCTTCAGGCCATTTCCTCTCACCCTGACCAAGCAGAACCCTGACACTGGCAGCCAAGTCAGAATAGAACAGTGCAGGTTAAACAGAGTAGTGACCAAGGAGCTGTTCCCTATCCAGTCCTGTGTCCAATGAAACCAGACAATATTCAATGGACTCCACAGGGGGGGACTCAGAGGTGCCACAGTTCACACAATTTAAGCCACAAACTCTCCTGGACCACATCACCTCTCCTGCAGAATGTGTTTCATGCAATTCATGAACTGCATAAACTGAGATTAAAGTGTTTTGGTATCTAAATTCATTTAATGCCTCCACACTGTCATTTGGTCTCTAACTTTGATAACTAGCAGAGCATTTCACCAAATATGTAGAGGTAAATGTAGGAGCACCAGCAGATGCCAGCCACGCCTCTTGTCAATTCAGGCAGCAGCTGTGGGATCTCATGTTTATTCCCAATGCCACCTGGCATTTTTCAGTTCACCTAAAATCACTCAGTTACCAATTCCTGAAGTAAAATTAATTAAGCACTCCTGCTGTCACTCTGTCCTTTCTGAAATCAGAAAAACTAAATACCTGCTACAGAATTAAAAAAAATAATTATTATAAAGCAAGCAAGCAATTGATCTGAATCTTAGTTTGAGCTCTTAAGACAAAAAAAAAAAAACTAACAGGGAGGAAAAAGCATAGAACTTCTTGCAATCTTGTATGTTTTTTGCCTAATTAATGTAATCAAGCTGAAGGAAGTGGCATCAACCCAACAGATTATGCTCTGTGGAAGAATAAAAAAGATCATAATTTAGTTTTACAAATTAGTTGCTTTTGAGGTTTTTTTAAATAGCAGGGGATCTGTTTTCCTATTATTCGTTTTTATAATTGATTGCTTTTCTATTTGACCACCACAAGTAATGACTACTATTAATTGAACAAGAAATATTTCTGATCTGTTAAAATTACCCTAAAATGATTGTAACTAGTCTAATTTCCAAGCATAGTTTGAAGACTGAGCAAGACCCATGCAGCAAAGTTGTACAGTTAAAACAGACTTAGCCACTTCATATTGTGGCAGCTTTCTATCAACAGTTTGAAATTAAATTGATGTCCAGGCCACAAATGTTTTATTAAAACAAACAAAACCCAAACCAAAGCAATAAAAAAAATCCCACAGCACATTAAGAAAACTCAAAGACACCCACAACCGATTTTGCCCTCTTCTATTTACTGCTACAGACCAAGGCAAAAGATGTTGCTTTTGCTGTAAGACAGTAGGCAAATATTAACAATTCATCACACACAAATGGTCACAGAAATACAGATAAACATTAGAAATCAAACAGCAGCAGGCAAACAAGGATTAAACTGCAAATATCCTCCATGGGCCTAATTTAGTGTGTTGTAGATGTGCTGTAGAAGCTGGAATAAAAGCCAATAGCCTCTTCCATGAGCTCTTCTCTCCTATTTTTTCAATTAATATGGACATGGAAGAAAACCTAGGACTTTGCATTCCACTCCTTCCTCTCACTGGGATCATCTCCCAGCAAACGTTGATCCTTGGTGGGTTTGGTGGGCACTGAGACATTACAGGTTCTTGCAGCTCATACATCAGTGCTTGACTAAGGATCAACCCCTGCATTTTGGAACTAATATAGTAAGTCTTCATGTGGATCAGAGAAGATATCTGCCTATGAAAATAAAATGTTGCCTATAATAGCATTTCTAATTTAAACAGTCACATGTCCCAGTTATATTTTTTCCTCTGACATCAGGTCACCATCACCACGCAACTGGGAGACAGGACAGCCGTAATGATTTCTCAGATTCTAATTGATATGCCTCTTACCCACACAACTTCCAAAAAAAGAAAAAAAAAAAGTAACAAGACTCAGAAAAAAATCAAAATCAAAAACTGCTATCAGATGTTAATATTCTAACCAACTTATTTTCTGTTATTACTATGACGTAAATAAATATAAATAAATATCTTTTAAATTAAGAATTCACTTATTGTTTGTCTTGATTAAGCCTGTGGAAGGCTCATCTTCTCCAACAGACACCTATCAGAATCACATTTTCCAAAGGATCTCTCCAAATAATGAAGCTAAAAATAGATTCCAAGATCCAAAAATCTTTTTATACAGCCATGTTTAAATAGATATTGGCGTTTAATGGAGCAGACTAAAATGTTAGTAAAAATGAAGTGATAAATTGATTTCTTGTGTCACTGTGATATTTGACATTTAAAACTCATGACTAAATATTGAAACACTAAGTAAAATACACATCTCCAAAGGCATATTTCAGAATCCTCCTATTTTTCAAAGTATTTCACTATCCATCAAAGATGCATGAAATTTTTTTTTACTTGGACATAACTAATTCCCAAACTCCTCAATTTCTTTATCATCTTCAAGATCTACAATAGTTTTTTGAGTGTTGTGTGGCTTATCCTGCTTACACACTCTGACCTACAGTAAAATACACAATGTTACATTTGACTTGGTACATAAGAAATTTGATTTAATGTTCAGTAAAAAGAGTTCTCTTAGTGATTTAGAGGGGGAAAAAATTGATAATTAGCTGGTATTTTTTGATTTATTATACCTGAAGGATTAAAAGGGGTCATAGGCATCAGGTCCAAAGGAGAACTTCACAGGGTAAAAGGACCATAGTAAAAATAATTGGGAAACTATGTGTCTTAATAAATTTCTATTAATTTCTACAACCACAAAGAAGTGCCCTGTGAAGTTGACTGGTAATCACAACTTTGATAGTCGATAAATATAAACAAGGGTAAAATTTGTTATTTTTAAAATGCTGAGAAATTCATCTTCCATAAACAAATGTTTGAAGCTGTGGCCTTGTGGTGGATGGTGTCAAAGAAACCTAATTAGTTGCATGTAAACCATACTAAGCAGCCCTTTCCACCCAAGCATACACCACCACAAATGTTTGAGCCACACGGCAGTGACAAGGCTGCTGCAGCCTTGAGAGCAGAATTACTTAATTTTAAGCAGACACAGAGGGCAGTGGCTTGTTTGGAACAGGCCCCACCACAGCACATGCTGTCCCAGGGAGGAAATTCTGCCTGTTGTCACCATCATTCTGAAGACCTCTCTAACTAAGGTCATCCCAATAGTTTCACTATTCTGTGACAGTGAAATGTTTCTGGCACACTCAGGTAACTCTCTGAAAAAAACAGTACTGGAGATATTTGGTGAAACCAAAACTGTGAGGTTCCTTCCCTCCAATAACTGGGGTAGATCCACTGACAAATACTGGATAATGGGCAGCATTGATGCTGTACTTTGGGTCTTTTGTGCGTCATGAACAATTCTGGTCTGCCCCTGTGTGGCCTTGGAAAACAGAGAAAGTAAATATAAATTAGTTATTAATGAGATTTGCAACGAGAGAAAAAGGAGACAAGAAACCAGGAAGACTAGAAGCACCAGGGTTAAAACACTGGAAAACAACACAACTGTTTGAAATACAGAGAAGAGCAATGGCACAGGTTATGAATTCTGAAAGATCATGAGTTCACTGAAGAAAAAACACAATGAAGACTTTAATATGTGTAAAGATGTGACCTCTGGCTTAGAAAAAAAAAATAGCTCAACTGCTGGAAGCTGAGAGGTATCCCTGTTTAACCAATTCTATGTACAACAAGTGTCAGACTTCTAATATATACTAACGTGCAGGTTTTTGACTAAGCATCTGTTTTTGGCCTGCTGAAGGCAAAACCCAAGGCTCACAGTCCTGGATGGCTGTGAATGCTATTACTGCCTTCTAAGAGCTTTACCTTAAAAAAAGCTTTGTTGGGGTCCAACTACCCCAAAGTGTTTTCAGAACACCCAGGTGTCCACAGAGCACATGGGCAACGATTATCTGCCTTCAAGACATACAAGATAAATTACTACTACATTAAAGATTAGTCTTAGGGGACCTACTAGGGTACTAAATTAAGCCTCTTGCATTGTAGCAACTAAAAATAGTGCAGAAACACAGAGTTACCAGTCTCTCACCTTCACCAACATGATCAGGTCCTCCCCTTCACCTCAGCACAGTCAGAGCACACACACACACAAAAAAACCCACAACAGAATCTAAATTTAGCAGGGGTAAAACCTGCTTACCTTGATATCATGAACATAAGCAAAATTTGGCTAAAATGATTCATTAAGAAGGCAGTGTCTCTGTGCTAATGATCCAAGTGTCTTAAATGCAACGACAAGAAAAGACGTCGAAAGGAAAAGCTCAACATTTTCCACATGTATTACAATTCAGAATGTGCAACTTAATGATAAATCCACACTGACTTTCACCATAGTGGACTTTTTCCTTTTAGAAAGCCTTTAAAGCATAAATTTCTTGTCACCTGCCTTTTCACAGAGAAAAATTATTCTGCAGAGGTATTCTAAAATAATTACATTCCCACCTCGCAGAACAGAAAAAGGCATCTGAAAGAATAAAGTTTCAGAGAAGTTTCAGTTTCTCATGACTGCACAAGACATGCAACAGTCACACAATATAAAAAGCTGAAATTACAACTCTATATCCTTCACAAATGATTAACAAGTAATTCAATAACTCAATAAAATTATCAGCTTTCATCTGTGCTAATGTCTATGTACCCAGTATTTGCAGTTTCTCAATGAATTACAGAAAACTTAATAGCATGATTGTTAATTTTTAATCCTTTAGATAGCTTTTTAATGTCTCTTTCCTCAAAGAACCTTTCTTCATTTAGGTGATATAACTAGCCTTATCTATGTACATAGGGCAAAAATTCTTGCAAAGGCAGAATATTCTATTCAAAGCATCTTATAGCAGCATTACATTTGAAACAATTATCACTCAGATAAAGATTCCATGTCAAAAGCAGATGATTTTTTGGGGGTTTTTTGGGTCAGCAACAAGGAAAGAAAAAAACAGTTTTGCGCATAAAATATAAAACCTATGGAGAGGGAACCATTTTTTGTAAATACAGAATCATTGCAGGTCAGCACAGTGTGCATCTGGAACTAGGCCACGAATCAGATACATTTTAGCAGTTTATGCTTTTACAGGAAAAAAAAAAATTCACATTCTATTTCATTTGATAGAAAGCACATTTAGGAAGAAGTGTAGTATGTACTAATGATGGTGCTACTGAAAGAAGCAGGAAATATCTCTAACAAAGACTTACCAGAACTGTTTTACAAGTAAGACAATAAATTTTGCTTATAACTACATCTTGATTTGTGGTGGCTTTTTATTTATTTAAACAAATACACTGTTATTCCTAGAACTCTGCTGGAAGCTTTCAGGATAGTGAAATATAGGTGGAGAGTCTGTTTAACAGCCAGCACACACTGTACAAGCTGATCTGTTCTCCATCCTTTCCTCTATCCTTTTTTATTTTCCCCTTCTTCACTCGTGTCACAAATTTACAAGTTCAGCTGAAGAAGCTGTGCTATAACTCAGATTTCTAGTAGTAACCACATATGGAATCTCCTTTACCAACACCAAGAAAGTTGCCAGAAAACATATCTACAGCTACAAACACAAGGCAAAAGACACTGTCTTTAAACCATCCTGCATAGAACTACAGAACACAGACCTACAAGTGACAAGTGATAGACTTCCAATTCATCATCAGTGTATTTTATGTACATATACAGATATAAAATCTTACATAGGAAAGCCACAGTTCAGGAAAATGGCCACAACAGATCATCATAACAGTTCATTAAAAAATTACTGTAAAAACCATGGAATGAGCTATTTAACCATAAAATGAGTGGGGTTGGAAGGGACCTTAACGATCACCTCATCCCATCCCCTGCCATGGGCAGGGACACCTTCCAGTACCCCAGGTTGGTCCAAGCCCTGTCCAACCTGCCCTGGAACAGTTCATGTTGCGAGTCTGAAATTGAATATATTTCTATAGTACCTGAAATTCCCATTAAAAAAGCAGTTACAAAAAAGAAAAAAAGATGCTTGAAGAAGAGTATCTTCTGTGGGTTATTTTTTCTGACATCAGAGAAAACACTCTTCTCAGTCTAATCTTTTTATTTATTCATACAGAAGGGGTTTTATTCCAGGTATATAGATTTTTATTTGTTTCAAAACAAACAAAACCCACTTCTTTTTTCAGTTCAACACTGATTCTTTTTTCATTTCAACTTCTGAATTTCTTTTTCATCGAATTCATAGAAAAAATACTCTGTAAGAGCATTATAGATCAAGACTACTTCATGAATGTATTCATATTTCATGCTAATTAGTCTTTGTACACAATCCCTTTCCCTGGTATGCTGAGTACATGTGTCTCTGTCCTCAGCTCCTCGTTAAATGTGCTGTAGTTTATTGGAGCACTGCATCACTGAGACTCAAACAGACATTTCCGAATACAAAACTGCCTTTCTTCCACTGCTGTATTTTATCCAGCTGATACAAACAAAAGCTCCATCTCCCTTAGAAAAACAAGGCAAGCAGTAGGTGCAGAATGTACCAAGTACTCAGAGTCATCACTCAGTAGGCTGGAATTCCAGACTTTTGGAGTATGTGTGTGGAGGGGTGACATATATTTGTCTGTGTGTGACAACCAGTGATTCTTACTCTTCTCTAATGGGAATCTATGAGACACCAGATGTAGGGAAAAAAAACAATGCACTGGTTTTCTTTGTAGGTAAAGCCCAAGGTTTTTGACAGTTCACTCACCATGACTTTATAGTCAAAACTAACCCTTCCACCTTTTCCTCTTCCAGATCGGCATTTTCAAATTATGAGAAGTCAGATATAAAAATTAATAGATAAATTCTCTAGGTTACCACCTAACATATAAGACATTTACTGAGACAGCTCAGTTACTATATTGTTATAAATACACAGAAGAGCACTTTTAAGACAATACATGGCTATTCTCAATCCAATTCTACTTAAATTCTCCATAAATTCTACTGCTGAAAGTTTTTGACAAAACTCATTTAAACTTGCAGAAGAGCTGATCAGCAAGGGCTTCCTTCTTAATATTTTTCAGGAACACTTTCAAATCCAGAGATTTCTTAACCAAATGATGGCCTTGCAGCAAGCACACACACATTTGTGACAGTTTCACAGGTAGATTTAAGCAAGGCAGGTGGAAAAACAGTGTGTATCTGTAGAATTACTGCAGTCACTAAGTAACCAGCAGGATTCATTTCATATCCCTGTTCGTCAAATCTCCACTGAGGAAGACTAACTTGTCTTAGTGATGTTCCAAAAGGGTAAAGCACTGCCAATTAAACTAAAACTGAAGGAATCAGCTCCCCATTAGGGCATTTGTCCTGGATTCAGAACAGATATAATGCTGATTCTGGAAATGAACTGCATTTCTATAGGAATTGTGTGGAATACATAATGATGTACCTCAAAGCAATCAATGAATAAAGATAACAGCTTTCAAATATCCCAGACCTCAAACTATTTCCCACCTGTCTCTTTCTCTCACTATGATTTAATTCACATACAGACTGCTTGTATTTGATTTTCTGACTTTGCAATTATTGCAGTTCTTTATGCAGTGCTGACTAAGATAATATCCAAACCCTCTGGCAGAACAACAATGCTCAGAAAAAATATCAATTTTGCTGCACATAAAAAAGAGAGATCTAGGAAAATTGTCCCTCATTTTTCCCACTTATGAATACATCAAAAAGCTGTTAAAAGCAAAGTCCTAAGAGACATAATCAAAGTGTACTTCAGCCTGAGATCTCCAGTGACACTCCTGCATCTGTCCAGCCCTATGGAATGATATTCTGAAAGCATTATTTATCTAAGATTTTACAGGAAAACAAGACAAGATTAAAAAATAGCACAACTGAGACTAAGCCTAACAGATGAGAAAGTCTAAATAGATTTTTTTTCTAAGTCTGGGATATTCTTCATTCACCGCCATATGATGAAAACAGTCTCAAATCAAAGTTACAAACTTCCTGTATGTTTCAAAAGAAAGTCTTCACAAAATATCCCTGTTCCCTTACATCAGGCCACCAGAGACAAAACTTGGTCTAAATATTAGCATTAGCAAAGCAATGTATGAAAAAGTCTTCCTTTATTCTCAGTAATATTTAAACCAGTGCTTTCTGTCCATTTCCTGTGTGCTTTTTCATACAGAATTACTGTTAAATACAATCAACACAGAAATGTCACACACTCCCAATTAAAGTGAAAAAGACTTTGTTGATACAGTGGGTTTTAAATACAAATTTGGGAGTGGATATTCAGCTTCTGATGTACTTGTAGCAAATAAGTAATATAACTGCTAGTAGGTCATACCAACAGGACATCTATTTTACAGGGTATGTCCTCTCAAAATAAAATATTCTTTGTGACTCAGTGTTACCAACTACCTTTGACATAGAAAAGGAATCATTTAAGTTATCGAAAGGTGTGCTAAAATGCTATTTGACATAAAATACCTAGAACTAAAATTTACAAACTTGCCCCCTCAATTGCAAGTTCCTCTTTGTTTAAGCCCGATTGGAATGCTATTCCCATTTCATTCCTTTTGTGCTCTGCTGAATGAAAAGGGCACTGATACTCTTCAATAGAAGACATGCACTCCTTCAATGGCAGCAGGTGCTGTGAACAGACACCAGTTGCAGAGGTTTCCTCATATGAAAAAAAGCTTACCCAGGAACATACAAGGAATTCTTGGGAGGCCTCATTTATGAATCTCCTGTACAATAGTCCAGCTGCAGCCAAGCTATGTGCCCCCCTCCCAGGGGCAGTTTGGGAACTGTAGCAATAGTTCAAGTTTATAAATAAGGTGTAACTATTAAGGAGTCAACTGGAGCAGTTAAGCATCACTACCTGATGCAAAACTGAACACAAAGAACATATGTGCCTTCCCCTCCCCTTCTCTTTTTTTCTCTCTTGATTATTTCAACATAGCAAGACTGTGTATCATTATCAGCTGCAAATTGCCTCTGACATTTCTTGGCAGAAAAGCTTTTATTTCATTGGTAATTATATAAACATTTTTTTCATTAATCAAAAAATACATCTTTATGCATTTACTGTGATCCTTGCTTAAGAAATTCTAAGATCATTTAACAACTAAAGAAAAACATATAAAATATATCAAAATACAGAGACACACATACATAAACCTATGCCAGATGGGAATAATTTCGGGCATCATTTTATTTAAATCCTTCAAGGCTTTTCCCATCCCAGAGTTTGACAGTTGACCTACGGGATAAGTACAGTGGAGAAACAAAGGAAAGAGTGAGAAGTGGCAGACTAATAACGCACTCTTTCTTCTTTATGGTACTTGAATTTATTCTGGTGTTGAAAAACAAAAACTTCAAATACATTGAAAGATAAAAACAAATCAATCTGCTGCACTTCCATGTGAAATAAATCTGAAGACTGATGACCCAAGTGCGCACCCTAACAAAGTGAAACTCCAAGACACACCAACACTATGTGACCCTACACTGCAAGGCTGTACCTTCATCTGGTTTGGATTCCCACACTTCTGCAAAGGAGAAGGCAGGAGAGAAAGGAAACAAACATACACAGCCTGAATTCATCAGAAGACCAAGGGAGCCACCTGCAGTTTACAATTCAGAAGCAAATACATGATGCACTCATAGGTTTTTCTTTCTTTTCATGTTGACAAAACAGTGTAGGTAGCTGAACTAGTGTAACATATATGTGCTTAACACCACAGATTTCTGTATTAAACTGGATCTTGCTGTCTCACACCTATAAATATAACTGTGGTAAAGGAGATTTGGCCAAAACAATACATTTAAACATTGCAAACATTTAAGTTCTATGATGGATTTTCTTCTGAGCTTCTCAGCAAACCGAATTCAGAGGCATTTTTTGAGTGTAATTGATGTTCCTTTTATTTAGTATCAAATGCAAGTGAATGCAAACAGCTTTCCTTCAAGTTTAGTGGTACACTGACCTCATCCTTTGGCTGCTACTTTTCTCTTTACTATGAAATAGTTGAAAACTAAGTCAAATAAAACTTTGGTCTCCCCACTAAAAATACCTCATTATGCCAAGGTAGAAGGAATGGCTGAGGAAGAATGAGGTATATTTTGTAGTGTCATTTGTCAGCCAAGAATAACAGTGAATATAAGTTTTATAATATCCACAGAGAAACACTGCACAGACGTAAAGTCAGTCTTGAAATATTACACCACTGAAATGGCAGAATAAAAACTTGAAAGATGCATTTAATGCGTGCAAACTTAATTATTTCAATGAGAATGTTTGAAGCTAAAACATTCCTTCTGATCACAGGAGCAAGACTATCTGCTCAGCAGATTAACTGGTCACAGAAGGGGCTAAAAATAGAATTCATGTCACAAAGATATACCTGCTGTTAGGGGGGCAAGACAAGGAACAGAAACCCACTGCATCAAGAGCATCTGCACTGAAACTAACCTGTCTTGCTCCCAAGCTCCCCATTATCTGGCGGAGATACAGATTAAAATATTATGTGTTAAACCACAACAATACTAGAAATTAAAAAAAAAAAAAAAAAAAACTAAAAACAACCCGTCCCTTAAGAGGGAGGTTTCACAGAGGAAAAATAAAGTTACTATTTTCTTCAGGAGATAAAAAAATCACCCTGCTTTTTATCAAATGCAGAACATGAGATATAGCTGTAAAATGCCCTTCCTGATCCCGTGGTTTGGTAGCCAGCTTTAAATTTCCTTCTTGCATAAAGGCCCCTTGCACAATAAGGCTCAAAAGACAAACTATTGTTAACATTCAGTGGCTTGATAAGAAGCAACAAAGCCTCAAAAAAAAAAAAAAAAATCTCACTGAAGATTCCATGTGGGTTTTCCATCTATGAACTTCACAGGAACTTTTGTATGATGCCAAGAAGCAAGACTACACTATTCACTTGTACATAGATATTACAGAATTAATATGTTGTTAGTATCAACAGATTGTGTTGAAACCTGAAAGCTTGTTTTATTTAAAGCCTAACAAATGTATATTAATTTGTTCAACACATGTGAAGAAACTAAATATACAGAGCTATGTCATCCATTTTACTGCACTATAAAACGAAAGAAAGAAAGAAAGAAGAATAATTATAAATACTGAATAGGTTAAGTTGTTCAAACTTTCTGGCATGTTTTCTTAACAATGAAAAATATAAGGTATAATAAAGTGTTATAATATAAGGTATAATAAGGTGGATGCTGCAAGTAAAGGAAAATAAAAGCTGAAGTGGGTAGGAATAGCAGCCCACCTACAACCCAGCCCTGAATTCACTACTCCAAGAAAGCTGGCATTTAGACCTCAAATGCCATTTACCCACAGAAAGTAGGTGGCAATGAAAAGACTACTGCAACTCAAGTCTTAATGAGTCACTTGAATTAGAACGTAGACATCCAAGCACTTTAAGGCAGGAAAGGAAAACATACAGAAGTTGTACCAGAACTGAAGAAGTCTTGATGAGATACCCCAATCAACAGATGCAAAGAGAAGGTTCTGCTCAGTGATTGACTAGAGGAAAATAAACTGTCAATATCTTTTAGAAAACGTTTTACCAGCAAGCTAGAGCAACTCTAAGCAGAGTTAGGAGGAAAATTTCCACAGCAAGTTCATATAACTTTTGAAAAACTTGAGGTGGTGATGGCTTGTTGCAACATCATTTGACCTTCATTTTTCAGAGGGGCATAGGATGGAGGAGCATAATATCGGAACAAAATTTACTAAACCAAGACTGTATGAAAACAAGCTATTTATTCATATTGCATATATATTATTATGTGATACATCTAAAAATTAAAACCTGAATAGTCAGTTCGTGTTTAGTTTAATTTTAGCTTACATGGAAGTTTGTATTGTCTCTTGTCCTTTCTCACACAAACTCCCGTAATGTGATAAACACAACTCAGCTATTAAGACCTTACTTCAATTTTGAAAACATATCAAAATGATTGTTCAATTGTTTTTTAAAAGTCTAATCATAAAGAAGCAAGAGAACCCTGATCGAGAAATTTTCCCTTGAGGGAAGTTGGATGGATAATGAATTCTGTACTGGAACAATCCCAGTAGTTACAGACTATTATGTACTAATTACTACCTTTACACATCTACTGTACACATAATTAATTTCTTCAGAGCACTACTATCATTCTTGACTGGCAAAATACACAACCTAAATTACAAGAGCCAGAAATTAACATGATCCTTTAGGGAGAAGGCATTAACTTGCTTTGCAGTGTTTTGCAATTAGACTATCAATCAAAGAGAGAGAAGTGATTTTGATTGCAGCAGGCCTAATACACCAAGTATTGTTACATCACTGCAAAGTTATTTGAGGCCCCAAGCAAATGATGTCTCACAACTTGTCTACACAGTCACAACATTTCAGTCCTTTACTTTTACCTGCTAGAAGACACTTCATCACATAATTTTACACCTATTTAATATTCCAAAAATTAAACACTAACATAAGGAGCTTTTTGACATCTTATTCCACAAAGCACCATAGACATGACACTGCTGCTGCTTTTATCCCTCAGAGTGGTGGACAAAGACCAATGTGATGTTCAGTTTGGAGCTAAAAGCAAAGTTTGGTAAAAGAATGCTCCAGCTGATTCCATCCACCTGCCACCATAAAATATTGTAAATTGTTGATGAATAGACAAGAGAACTGTTGTTATACCAAGAATTTATTCTTTCACTATGCATCACTTCTTGAACTCTAATTTGCTGGGCTTCCCCATGAGCTCCTCAGTAAGTTATTCCTGAATCATACTTCAGCAGCATTTGCTTGTTTTCAGCGCCTGAAGTAAATTACCAGTAAATGGCCACATATGAAATACTGATCAAGTGACCATTAACCACAAATAACAATGCGTATAGTATTTTCACAAAGTCTTTTCAATCTCAGACATCTAAAAGATCATTTGAAGAGCTGAGAATGGTATTAAAGTGTCAAAATCATAAGCAACATTAAGTTGTTACTAACCACATTCCCAACTCACAACACAAACATTATCATTGTATCTCCTATTGAAGGAATCAAGTTTGAGAAATTAATTTGGTTTTTCATCTAAAGCAAATAGCAGAAGAGGTATTTGCATGACATACTGAGCAGCCTCAGGTACACCTGACAGAAAGGTCTAGCACACTTTTGATTTTCATTGTGGTGTTCCCTGTAGAAGTCAAACAGACTCATTTCACACTGTGTTCCAACAAAACCCCTTACATTGTCAGACACTTTCCCATGGTATTTTGCTAACAGTTTAAAGAGTCTGCAGTTACATATCCAACTCTTGGAAAACTAACTGACATCATTCACTAATGACAGCAGCAAGGCAGTTTGACTATATAGAACTTAGGGATGCTATTTAGATTACACAGCACAAATTTAAATACTAGTTAACAGAGTAAATTTAAAGACTTTTTTCTTAAAGGACAGCTGCAGACAGTATACAAAAAAGTGAAAGCACAGACTAAGGAAACAAAGACTAAGTTTGAAACTGTTATTCTTTTCAATCTCAATTCCAGAGTCATGACAGAAGGCACAGTATAGTTGTGATTTTGTGATTCAACTGTATGTTGTAATTGCTACATCCCAAGTCTTACTTGCATTTCTAGAGGATTCTGACTTAGCAGAGTCACACAAGCAAGTAAATTTCTGTTACACAACAAACCCTCCACATCTGGAATATCTAAAAGAACCAACAACTTACAGTTCCTGCAGCTTGGAATATTAACACAGATAAGCAAGATTTTAGGATCAGAATTTAAGAAGAAAATTTGTATCTGCCTGCAACATACTCTGCACTCTTAAGAGGTATTATTGCAAAAAGATTCCTTCTCTTATGCAGCAAAGTTGAGGGAGTGGCAATTCTTGTAACAGAATCTTATGTTTAATAAAAACATACATTTTACACCATTTTCCTGATATAAAACCATCATATGAATTTCATGGTATCACTCAAAGTATAAAAGAGATTGTAATTGCACAGTTTTAAAGTTAATAAAAGCATAATAAAAAGTGAAATAAGAATGTACCTTTCATTTGGGTACCAAAGGTAAGTGCCAACTTTGCAAACAGCTCCGGGTCTTCAAATTTATCTTCTTCAGCTTTTACCCAAAAGCTGTTTTCTCCTATCTCTTGAGGCTCAATCTGAAAGAAAAATGGCATCTCTAAAGTCAATAACTAGTATTTTCAACAGCCAAGTTAAAACAAATGCTACTGAACCTTCATGATAGTTGGACTGAAATGTTTCTCCATGTTCTCCTGCACAAACACAATGGGATGCACTGCCCTCCAGACACAAGTGGGTTTTACTGTATTTCTCCCATTCAACAAGTTTTCCAAGCAGGCGTCAGGGTTTAAAGTGTTCTATCTTTCTCTTGATTACTTTCTAGAGAGTTCCCAAATTGTCTCCCACTGCTGTGCATTCCTGCTGCTTGAGAACTGTCCGAAGAATGCTCTTTCTTACACTGCCAGAATATGGCATAGCTTATCTGTAAATGAACTGTCAGTGTGGCCCTTTCATGACTCTAGTACTGGTTATATTAAAAGAAGCGAATGCTCTGCAATATAGAAGCTGAAAGACAACTTTACTCTTCATGTATGACTCAAAACAGCTATTTTGTTTTCAAAATATGTTGCTCTAACTGCTTTTAACATATTATCAATTCTTGTTTACAAGTTTTCTTAAACACCAAGTAATTTTCAAGGGCTATTTAACCTCAATATGATATGCAGGAAATTCAGCAATACCGTATTTGTCAGCCTCCCTCCAATTTTGCTGCAACATACTGATCCTCCACCTTTTACCTCTGCTTTATCACCGGCTCCAGGTAAGACATTTTAAAAAACTACCTTAATCCAACACTAATGAGGAAGACTGTTACAGCAAAAGGAACTAAATTAAACAGTAAGAATTTTATTTCTCAAATGATGGCTCATCAAAAGTGATGATCATATAGACTTTGCACTTTCTCAGCAGGCAGGAGATCTTTGGCACCCTTCCCAGAGCACTTAAGCAAAGTGTCCATCTGCAGTTACTTCCCATTGTCACACACGGTGTTCAAACGTACACTTTAACAATTATCTCTATAAACCCATGAATGTAACTGATGACAATAAAATTGTCTGCAATTACTAATATGTATTATAAACTAAAAAGCTTATTTTTCTATGTGTTTACAGGACAGCATTCTGAATATGTTTCACAGTTAAAGAGCTACTGCAATTATCTCTCAAATCAGGTATCATTAAGAAGGACAACTGAGACTAGCAAACATAAGTTACATGTCTGGCAGAAATTCTTCCCTGCTTAAGTGAGATGCCTAAATAAATGAATCTGATCTAAATCAATCCTCCTTTATTATGCAAGCATCACCCCATGTACCCTATGGCAACAAACTCTACTAAACAATTTGTCCCTAGTTTTCTGAGGCCCTCTTCCAGTACCAAAAGACCACAATAAGGTCTCCAAGGATAATCAAACGAGGCCACTTAAACCAATCCATTTCTTTCTTCTAAAAATATAATAGATTGGTGTGGCTGGCAGGAAGTTAAAGCAATTGTACAAACTGCCTTTAAGGAAGCAGCAAGACTGTATGTTTCCTTTTAAGTGCAGAAGCATTGGAGTTTAGATTTGTTCTCAAAAAGCACTTCAGTTTTTTCCTCCTTTCAAAATTAGTGGGATTATTCATTTACGACACTGCTCTGTTTTGTTGCTCCAAAGAAAGATCCATTTCACTACACAACAGAATTTAGAGGAACAAAAAAATCTCAACTTAAGTGTTTCTTTAGAAAGACAATATCACTTTTTCAAGAACCAGAGGACAATTTAACTCTTTTTCCAACAGTAAACTTCCACCATCACTAGTTCTTACAAGGTTTTGCCTCAAAGTGGTGATGGCAGATATTCAGAAATAATACAAAGCAACTTATGGTCAGTAAAGACCACCTGTTACCCCTTAACAGCTTTTTTATCAACAATTTGATTTTTACCAAGTTCTTGGTACCATCATACCCTGACAGAAAACATGATTTTTCTAGGCAAGTGCCAGACACTTGCTAGTAGCGCAAAGGCGTACATTGACAAACGAGTAGCAGATATCCCACCAAACTACACTGAGCTCAAATCACATAGCATGCAATATATCAAGGTCCTCCTTTGATTTGCCTTGATGATTTGGTGGTACTTTTCCCTACAGTAAAATTGATAATTCTATCACATTTTTTGCCACTATGACAACCATGACCTGACACTAGAACGTGATGATTTAGTCTTGATAGGATTATTTAGTACCAAATATTTTTTCTCTATATGGTAGGAACAGTGGCAACACTGATAAAAAAGGGATTTTAAAAAACACATGCCAATACACACCTGGATGCTTGAGTAACTTGTCATTATACACTGACTAAATATACTGAAAGACAAGTAATAACCAGTAATTGCTTTACGGGTTAGTTTGCAGATAGGAGGTTGTGCTTGCAGTTCACGGCTTAAGTAAATGTTTATATTTTAAGATGTTTTCAAAAATGAAATGTAATGAACTATAATCATGTTAAGACACTGGAAGCTCATGGTGCTCAAGCCTTTTCCTTGAGCAGTCCCATGGCTCCTCCCTGTGGCCACAGACCTGCTCCAGTACATCACTGACTGAGAACAGCCAATAAACATCACTGATAAATAACCTACAAATGCCATTATGAGACCAATTCCAGCATTATCTGAACTTACTACTGCATTAAACATCACAGCACATACAGTATTAACTACATCTGCAAAGTAAGGGAAGGGAAAGGAACATGAGCTTCACAACTTGTCATACCTTTGACCAGTTGATTCTCTTCATCGAGACTTCCAGCTTATACTTCTTTTTCTCCTTCATCCCATGTGGTAACACTGGTATCACAGGAAATGGAGCAAAGAGACCACCTCCAAAAGGTGGTGGCATTGGAGGTCCACCAAAAGGCGGGGGTGGAGGAGGAGGGACTCCTCCACCAGGGAGTGGAGGAGGTGGAGGTGGCCCTGCCCCACCAGGTAGAGGAGGAGGTGGAGGTGGCCCTGCCCCACCAGGTAGAGGAGGAGGTGGAGGGATTACTGCTCCACCAGGTAATGGAGGTGGTGGAGGAATTCCTGCTCCACCAGGAAGTGGAGGAGGAGGAGGAATTACTGCTCCACCAGGAAGTGGAGGAGGAGGGGGGATGACTGCTCCACCAGGAAGTGGAGGAGGAGGGGGGATGACTGCTCCACCAGGGAGTGGAGGAGGAGGAGGAATGACTGCTCCACCAGGGAGTGGAGGAGGAGGGGGGATGACAGTTCCACCAGGAAGTGGAGGAGGAGGGGGGATGACTGCTCCACCAGGGAGTGGAGGAGGAGGGGGGATGACTGCTCCACCAGGGAGTGAAGGCGCTGGAGATGGTGGTGGATTCTCACTTTGGAAGGTTGCAGGGAATGGTGGTACTTCTGTCAGGCTCGGACCCTGAAATATGAAAGAGGAATTCTTTTCACTGTGGAGAGGAGGCGCTTTAACACAAAGCTGAACCAACTCAGATCTTTTTGTCAACTGTACCTCAAGAAAGTGAGAAATACAACTGTTCTATTTAAATGAAAAACAATAACAATAGATTATACCATGTACCATAAAACTGCCAAGTAAACTGAATAACCTAGCGTTTTTATAAAAACAAATTGTTTCAATTTTAAAGAAAATTTAATAGTAGCAGTAACATTTAAGTGAACAGAACAACATTTTATTTCTTACCAATGCACAAAACATTTATCCCACTTAGGATGCCCTGGCGAGCTGGGGCATCAGAGATGAGAACAACAACGTTGAATTTTAACAGCACTAATGTGCTGGTGGAGAATTTTCTCTATTGCAATGCAAGAGCTTACAGGATCACAGCTGTTTATAACTACCCTGACATCCTGGAGGGGTGGACGGTGTGCAACAACCTGTCCTGCTTTCTTTTAAATCTGTCTGCAGTTGTTTCTTTGGCAATAGGAAGAATATCCATTCTAATAAGTTGTAAAATGAACAAGGACGAGAAACAGCAACATGTCAAACCATCAGAGAGGTGAGAGCATCTAAAATAAATGCCATCATACATAGTATAATAACCAAGAACTTTCTTCAAAGCCTATAGAATTAGCAATATTAAAGCATTAACAAATACTTGGGAGGGACAAAAAAATCAGGCTGGATTCAAAGTTTTTATAGCCTAAGGCACATTTTTTCCTTAATAAAGCAAGTATTTGCGACAAGTGTTGAATTTATTGCTATTTGAAAAATGTTACCTCCATTAACTATCCTTAGTAACTTATGCTGGCTGAAAAACAAATCAATACAATTATAACTGACATTCCAAATGCCATAGAGACAAAATACTGCAGGGCAATTTCTTCTCAACTCCTAAAAAAAAAAATCGACTCAACTGTGGATCTTAATGTGATATAGTTTTATTACCTGGGTTCGTAGCTGTTTGATTTCTGTTTCAAGTTCTTTGATCTTCTCCTCTCGTTTCTGAAGCTCTGCTTGTGCCTCTTGTCGAGCTGTGAACTCTTCATCAAACTGCAGCAATCACAACATAGAAGTGTTTGTCCATTTGTGTCCACACTAGATACTATATTATCAGGAATTCTTTGAACAATATCACAACTAGAGCAATAGATGCACTTCTAAGTTTTTTCTAGAAGCAACTTTCTAGCATGTCCTCTTGCAGTACATAATTCCTTCCACCAATAAGTCAATGACACAGAACCATTCTAAGAGACCACTGCAGACTTCTCAAACTAAACTGGAGTATGGATGCTCACTAAAAATGAAATCTGCAATTATCGTGTTCAAGAACGTGCACTGCCTTTTGGCCTGCAAAATATTTTTTAGGCCAGACCAATCAAAACCAAAATTCTGAATGCTTTTAATACACAACATCTACACTGGTATATGGACTTCAGTACTATTACAGCTCATATAATACATTTAGCTTTTCACATCCTTAGACAGGATGTGATGAGATCAACAAATAATCCATTAACGTAACGCAGGGAACAGGAATTTGAGTAACTTGTTAAAACAAGTTCTATCAAAATATTTTCAGCACACACACAATTACTAATAAAGCAGAAAGATGTGTCATATGATTTAAAAATATCCTCCAAAATTTTTATTACAAGAAATACACTGAGCTACAATTCTTCATGAAGAAATAATTTTAAATATCTAATCTCTCCTGTATCTAATAATAAATTTAAACCGTCCATGACTAAAATGAGAGTCAGTTATCAAGTTCCTAATTAAACAGAACTGGACCAGAAGAATAAAATGCTTTTTGAAACACGCTCCAAAAGGAACTATAAAACTCCTCTCATCCATAATAATTTACCAAGAACATTATAAGGAAATAATACAGTATTTTAGGATCAGTATTTTCATGCCCAAAGGGTCAAATTTTTAAATGACGTTTTCCGCAAGTTTTAGGTTCTAAAACAAAGCTACCTAAAGAATTATGAACATTTTCCCTTCAATGTTTCAGTGTTTTTAACCGTATATCTGCACCTTAGCTATTTAATTATGACTAAGTATTTCAGGACACAAGAGCAACAAGTGGAATTTTTCCCGTCAGAGGAATACAATTGAATATATGTAGAGCTAATACTACTCAGTTGCTTTTCATTTCAGACTCAACCGAATTTACGTCTTTCACACAGAGAGAGGAAAACCCAAAACACACTGAGCTTCAAAAATGGATCTCACAGGAGGATGTTCTTCCATTACTTCCCAGTTTTCACTGTGAAACAAGCCTACTGTGTTCCTGTCAGGCTCCTGTTTCATATCTTAAAGAAAGTGGTGACTAGAACTTACCTTTCTGGAAAATTCTGCTGCTTTCTTTTCACTCTCTTCCACCTTAGCTTTGTCCACACATGCATCTAGAATTTAAATAAAATACCACACAAGTCAGGCAGAACATATCACAGCTCTGAGGTGCCTTCCAACCATAACTACCCTACGAGCCCATGGCACAAAAGCAACAGATGTTCATTTCATCAAAGGCTGCAGCTTTTGATCTGCCTTTCTCCACAAATGCACTGTAGCTGACATGCATATTTCCAGAAAACTGAAAAAATTCACAGTCCATATAAGTCAAGACAGAATAACACAAATTAAAACATGGACTTCAGCAAAACAAGATAAAACTGCTTAAAGTGTACAAACCAACAAGATGTGTAAAGTTCACATCCATTCTTCCCCGGTATTTAAAATCTGGGTCCACACCACTGCAGTGCAAAACTATCTGTGATACACATTCTTCTATGATCTTGTAATACTGAGGTCTGGAACAAGAAATATTTGAAAAAACAATGAGAACACAAACAAGTGTTTATGCAATTGGAGGGGCAACTTGAACTCCTAATATATGCCAGTAAAAGTATCACATAAGAAGGTTTACATTGAAAAAAATAAAATTTCAATTATTAGTTATACAAAAAAAATTTAAGTTCTTTGAAGTCATGAAGGTATCACACTTGAATAAAGAAAAACTCAGCAAGTGAAGAGATTCTTGGGATGAGGGTATTAAACTGAAATTCATGTATTAGAAATAAGTATTATTGATATTGAAAAGATCTTATTAAATATAACATTGAGCAGAAAGACAAATAACACATCAGTCACAAAGCAGCTTTTCAGGAGTGATTATGAGCTACTCAGTTTAGCAGGGCCTTGATTCCTATTCTTACCTCTCCAAAAAATCCAGCCTGGCAGCTGGCACTTACCTGACATAGTAGTCATTCCTGATGAGAAGGAAGTGTTGGAGAATTGACAGGAAGTAATTTTCAGAAGAAGTATCTTTCACCATATTATACAGCAGATGAAATACTTCACTCACATCAGTGCAAACATTGTTAAGAAAACAAATCACCAAAGAATAACAACCACCAAACAAAATATAAGAAAATGCCCCCAAAATAAAACACCCATACACAGCTCCTTAGACATTTTTCTTATTGCTCAAATAAAACCATTAAAATAATAACACAAAGTTTTCATTTCCAGTCTGGAATGAGCCAGGTTACTGATAAACACACGTTAGTTGATAATTTTGAATTCCCAAAGATGACCATTCCCTGTAATTCACTGTTGTGCAAAGCAACAGCATTACATGGGACTCCTCTCATTGATTGTATCTATCTTTATCTGCTTCCTCCTAAAATCTGCAAACTGCCATTCGCAACTTGAAATTTGCTGCTCCTCCACAGCCGGACAGGGCACACACCTCAAGTGCTTCCAAAACGTACTAGAAATTTTGTTCCAACCAAGTCATCAAAACTCATTTTTCTTCAAACTCATGATTTTACTTGTGTATAATTTTATATCTTCATGTATTATGAGCTAGAGTTTAGCTTAATAAATGTTACTGATGAAAAATTAATTCAGTTCCAAATAAATTACATTTGACACACAAATTGAAGTATTAATTTTTCTAATAATATTAACCAAAAAAAGCAACTCGAAATAACTGCTTGACAAAGTCCCTGCGACAAACTGTAGTTGGAGCACTCTAACTTACATTTAATAAAGTTATTAAATGCAACAAGCTATAACACCATTTCCACAAAGGATATTCCATTTCAGCTTTGATATCATTGAGACGATGTGCCAGTTCAAAGTGGTCTTCATCTTTGTTCTCATCAAACACTCTCAATTGAATATCAAGCTCGTCATTCTCCTTATCTTTCAAGGCCTATTTTTCAAGGCAGAGTATATCTTAATTTCTCCTTTTTTAAAGCAAGAACTTCCCCCCTTGAAAGACTGTATCATGACAAAATATAAGACAGTAACCCTTGGAACAGAAGTGAGCTGTAACTCAGTGCCTGAGGTTTGTTATTGTAATGATATAGCTGAGAAAAACTCAGAGAAAATATCAGCAAACAGAGCAGGTATGGGCCACAGAAGAAATAAGAAACCTTCTGACTAAATCAGGTAATGGGACATAGTCAGCAGTTTCTGCTTATTAATGTCAGAGTTCCTTTAAAAACACAATAATTTTTCAAAGTATTAACTAATGTGAACTTAAGAAGCCTAAAGAAGTGTACAGAAGACATGCTTAGAACTTCTGCTTTTAAATCAATCTGGATTGTAGCATTAAAATATCCATAGTACATTGAGAAATACAAAGCAAAACACCTAAACAAGAGTTTAGCATTTGGAGCAGGGGAAAATGTGGGGTTTTTTTAAGAAATATGAGGAATTGTTCTAAAACACATAGGAATAAAGTTTAGTTTCCTACTAGGCATTACAAAAAAGAAATTACTTCTCAAGCCATTAGTGTCAAAGTTCTCCATGCTTTAAATGGAAATTGGCCTGGATTTATCATAATTGGATGCAACCATGTGTGTTCCCCAATAAAGCAGAAACTCATGCCAATTGCAATGTTTATAAGCAGAGAAAGTTACTCTGAATCTGAACAGATTAAGATCCCCCTCCTGACTCTTTTTCAACAATTAGCTGTTCAAGATTTTTGTAAAAGATTGTTATCATCAAGCTTTAATTGCTTTTACACTCATATCCACATGTTGGCACACTCTTATCAAGTTTTCTATCATGATTTATTTCAATTCAGTTTATTTTCTACCCAGCTCATCTCCAATTCCTAAAGTTTAAGCATTTATTGATTCTATACACTTTCAGTAGATAACACACAAAACTTTAGGAGTTCTTTAGGATTTCTGATGCTCCACAGCAAATAAAGCCAGTAGATCAGGTTCGTGTATCTACATGACATAAAGTCTAAATACATACCCTAAGAAAATTAACATCAGTTTCAAGCATGAAGGTACTAAAAACTGAAGGTTTTTGTTTCTGACAAATATTGATGATCCAAAATTTCATATCTCAAAAGCCATGGCAGGATACATTTTGTTCCGGACAAATATAAACGGGTACTCTAATTTCTCTCATCTTTTGTGAGAAACTGATTAATACTTTAATTATATATAATGTTGATGTAAGCATCAGAATGGTTTCTTGGTTAAGTGCTACAAATTCATCCCTAAATCATAAATACACATATGTCTGTGCAGCTGCATGAAGAGATGTAGTCTCAAAGAAAATGACGGTGTTAACTTGATTTTTCCTTAAAAACTCACAATCCATTTTCAGCAGGCAGATTAAAGAAAACCAGATTTCACAGAAAACAACAGGAACAACACACACAAAGGAAGTTAATCCAAGATTGGTTTCACAGCCAGACTCATATTCATTCCATGTGCTTTGAGCACATTATGCTAAATTTTACTTCCCTAATTTAATTTCTAATATATTGACATTTTTCAGTTACTATTCTAGTTTACACAGCTAAACTTATAACTACGCAGACTGAAAGCAGATTTACATTGATAGTCCAACCTTCCCCACCCTCATCCTTCCCATCTGCTGTTCTGAGTAAAACAGTTTGGTTATCTCCAACATTCACTGTGATCAATTCCTATATACAAACAACTTACAGGTAATATTTTCTTCAGGCCACAACGTAAAAACTCGTTTCTCAAGTGTATCCTGAAATCAAGATCTTCTGGAGATGTAACAAGGGCATTGATGAGCTGCATACAAGCTACCTGTTATGAGAAATATAGACAAAGGTTTTCAGTAAGTAAAGAATGAAAATCAATACTGTATTTGACAATTCCAGTTTCATTATAAAACCAATGCCAAGAGATGGACTTTGTTTTTCATGCTGCACATATGCACCACTGGGGTTCAATTCAGCAACACCATGCTGTTTCCATATTGTGTTGCTTCTGCTGTGTCAAAATAGTATCACATGAAGAATCATCACAGAATTAGATCACAGAATTGTTTGGGTTGGAAGAGCCTCTAAAGCTCATCTCATTCCAACCCCCCTGCCATGAGCAGGGACACCTTCTACTATCCCAGGTGGCTCCAAACCTCATCCAGCCTGACACTGAACATTTCCAGGGATGAGGCAGCCACAGCTTTTCTGGGCAACCTGTGCCAGTTTCTCACACCTGTACGGGGAAAAGTTTTTTCTACTATTTAATCTAAATCATAGGAGTTATTCCCAAACTGCAGTTGCACAGTGCAACTCTTTCTCTTTGGTATTCACTGGTTTGAAAACAAATCGTTTCTACAATAATGAAAAACTTTAAAGCAAGCAACAGAACCCCAAGAAAACACCTATACCCAAAAGTCACAATATCAGGTATCTTTTCTATTCCTGCACTGCACTTTTGCAAAATGCCTGAAATCTCAGGATAGTGGCTATTTCTTTAGTTGAACAGATGTGCACTGTAATTGATTTACTTGAAGGAAGGTAGGCAATAGAATAATGCCAAAAGCGCTGATCCACGTTAAAAGAGTAAAATGGTACTCCAGGGAAATATCAAGTTTGGTAAAAGATGTTAACTGCAAACATAAGTAGCATTAGGACAAAAAAAAAATAAAATTAAAACAATCAATAGCTGCAGAGGAAAAAAGTCGGATAAAAAGCACCCTTCCTGTTTTAATTACATTCACTATTTAGTTTTAATGGAACACCTTATGGAGTCTCAAATTCCTATTAAAACATCCTTTCAAAGGCAGTCCTTTTATATAGCTGCATCTTCAGATAATGCAGTATCATCATGCTTGCTTGAATGATTCTTGTTATTTTACTACTATGACAAGACTTAACAAGCCAAAGTACATGTCCAATCTGAAATTAATAGAGAGAAGAGGTGCCATCTGCTGTGATTGCTTCTGCCAGGAGAGACTCTGGCTTAATGGCTTGTGCTAATACATTACAAGTAAAGAACAATTTTGTCAGAAACAAGGTAATGAGTCTTGCAATTCTACCTTTACTGAGGTATGAGTGAGGTTTTGGGAGGGGGAGGTTGGCAGGAGTGGTGTGTACTTGGTTTTGTTTGAGTTAAATCAACAAGGTCATAAACAACTTCAGAATAAATTCTTTGGTGATAGGTTATCAAGATTAGAATGTCATTTATAGAAACTGATTGAACATCATTAACTCATCAGCTCTGAAAAAAGAGCTACTGATGGTAAACATAGAATAAGGACAATTAAAGCTGGTATATTTTTGATCCAATACTGGGAAGGGGCATCCCTTCCATGCAGGGTTCCTGCCCTGCCTACATTGTACTTTTCCATATATTTTAGCCATGGTAGCTGAAATTCAAATGTTAGTAATACAAAAGGTGTCTGAATACTGTGCTATCCACTGACACAAGCAGCAATGAATGTGATGTAGGACATGACTTCAAAGACCACAGACAATGTCTATATTGTAAAAAATAATTTTCATAGCCTCACTAGATTACACTTAGAAATGCAGTAGTGGCTGATGGAGGGCACTTGTTGAAAATACTGCAAGGAATGTAGAGCTCTTGTTGATGAAATCACCAAAAAGGTCCTGCTGCACAATACTCATATCAAAAGGTACCCTGACAAAAATAGGCACACCCCATTCCACACCTGTCACAGTTAGCAAATATCTGAGTATTTAAGGGGCAACAGACACTGCTGCCAAAGATCCCAGCACCAGTAAGAGATTTATTACCTGAACGTGACATCTGGCATCCAGAAAAAGGAATATCATTAATTACTCTCTTTTTACTAAGGTTGACACTTCTTAATCCTATTTTAGGGACAAGAAGTTGAGTTCTTTGGCTTCAAACCATTAACAATCAGAAAATATCAGTGCAGGCCATTTGCATTTCCTTCTCTTCTTTTACTGCACATTGGAGTAATAGCACTAAAAGATTTTGCTGGTCAATAATTTCAAGATCACCAAGTTACAGTGTTCCAGTATTTTAGGTGGTTTCTGATGTGTTGGTAAATATACAGAAAAGCAAACTCACTTGCAGCTGTATGAATTCGTGGTTCTCCAGTCCTTCAACAATCTGAGAAAAACGTTCTTCCCTATTGTGCCTTTCAGCAGCAGTTGTTATAGCACCTAAAAGCTTGTCCAGACTAAGAGAAAGATAAACTGTTAAAAAGCATAGCATAGCCAATTTTCTCATTTTGAAGATAATTGGCTTACTATTTACACAACTCAAGACTTCAGTGCACTGACAGTGTTTGAACACATTTATTTATCTACATAAAACTGAAAACAAACCAAGAACCAAGTCTTAAAAGTATATACAAGATTAGCATTGAATTAAGAAGAAAAGGTGAATAAACCTCTAAATTACTCTAACATTGAGATAAGAAACAACCACTAAGGGAGAAAAAATCACTACCTTTGCCAGACCATGCACTAGATACCAGCTGATATGTTTAACATCAAGAAATTCTAATCAATTTTCTTCTCAGAAATCAAAATGTTTTAATCTATTTAATGCATATAAGACATGGAGTTTGCACATTTTAACCTTCGATAAATAAGTGCATTCATGAACTTAAAAAAAACATATGCCAAGTGATTATATTAGTTTTAAAAATCTCATGGGCAAGTGCTAAATAAATCTATAACTTGAACTGTTCCAAACTCCAAACATAAATGTAAACTTCTTGTCCCTGTGATAGAGAAGTCATATTTTAATAAAAAAGCATACATGTATTTATTTCCATATCATTTTTCTAATCTGAATTCTAAATCTTAAGATGTGGTGTCATTTTCCAACACAGTAAGTTTCTCTCCTCCACTCAGGGGAGATGTCCCATTCTCAATCCTCCCCACACTAACAGGCTCAGTTGTGCCACACACTGAGACACCTTGTTCTGCTGTGTCTTTCAATCTGGCAGCTTTTCTTGAGAGGATTAAAGTTTACACCTCCTGATTATTCTCAGAGAAATATGAAATAACATATTTTCAGCAGTCATTTGTTAACTGCTATGGCTCATTAAGTCTTCTCTTTTGTAAGCAACCTTCTTCCTTTCAGACCTTCCACTTCAGCCATGGTTTGTAGATCTCTGCTTATTTGCTTTTGTCTGATTTCATATTTGATTAAAACATCAGAACAGGTCAAAGTCTCTTGTCATTTAAACTAGATTAGTAAAGACTTAATAGGTTATATTTGTTTCACTGACAAGTTTTCTCACCTGTGTCCAAACTGACAACTTATGAGCATTAAAAAAATAGAATTGCTTGAACATCTTACTCACATGTTTTCCTCTCCAACAATGCAGATGGCAGAGAGTATTTTCACCGTTTCAGTCATCATGTGTGGTTGCTTTGGATCAATTGCTCTTGATAACAGCAAGAGAAATCTTTCATCTCCTAGAATCCTTTGCAAACCGTACTTAAAGAAACAAAAAGCTTGGAGTTAGAAGACTGTATTTGCCTTGATACCCATCACCATCTTTGGACTTCAGATCCTTAGGAATTCTCACAACCTCTCCCTCTTACAACAAGTTTGGCAACACTGCACTAAACCCTCCTGCTTGGGGACACGAGTCAGTCTCCTGGATCTCTACATTTGAGGCTTTCTCCTAAGAAAGGGAGTGAGGCAACTCCTCAGGAAGACACTTCTCAGGTATCCATCAATAGACAAATCAGGTTTTATTTTCTTTCTATATCTGAAACACCTCAACGATACAAAAAAATCTGTTCATTTTTCCCACTTCATTAGACAGGTTGTTCAGTGAGAATTTTCTAATCCAAGTAAAATTAGTTAAAAGTAACTCTGATGCAGTTTTATTTGCTAGGGAGGGTAAATAAATGCAAGACTTCAGATTTTGCTATGAATAAAGCAAAATTGCAAGCTTAACACACCAACTTTCAGAAACAGTACTCATACTTTCTGAAAAAGACTAACTCACCTTAGAAACAAATTTGCTACACCTTAACCTAATCCTTTACCCTCTACCTACTAACTTAAAAACTGCAGCTAAGAAGATAATGAATCATACTCAATTTAAAAATCAGATGAAAAGTACATGATATTAACAATCAAGTACTGAAATCTGAATTTAGAAAGATATATTTTTCTTTTAATTTCCAAGCAATTAATTACTAAATTCACTCAATTTATGCTATCATCCTCTCTGTCAAATATTCTACTTTCAAATATTAATAGCATTTAACAAAACTAAGAAAAGAAAAGCATATTCAGAAAGGTTCATGATGACTCCCAACAGAAGTTTCACTAAGTTTAAGACCTACATTTCCAAACAGTTAACTAACACTGGATATACAAGCTTTCCTTCCTTCTTCAAGATTTAATATGCTACATAGATCTTGAACTCAACAAAAAACAACCATGCCAGATGTATCTGAACTTAACATAATACTTACTTTATTGTTCATAAATGCTCTGAGGCACTGGATAAGTTTATGTTGATTCTTCTTATCAATACTTTCTTGCCTTGAAAGGAATGAGGAAAATAACATGAGTAAAATCCTTACAACCTCCTCATCCCTCCCTTCAAGTGATTCAAGTCCTTACTGTTTCTTGTCGAGAAGCTTTTCCAATGCATCCAACAGAAGCCCAAGACCTTCATGTCCAAAATTGTTAACCCAGCTGGAAAAAAAGGAAGAGAAATGCTTTTCATTATTTCTTGATCAAATGTAAATCTTGCAAAGTTGTCTCCCTTACTGCTTGTGCAGCCCTCCACAGGCTCAGCTTTTAGTCTCACTTCCAAGAAGACCTGATCAACCATCCAGACAAATGCTTAGTTCTGAGAAGAAAAAGTTGTCGAGAGCCACTGCAAAATGTGAGGAGATTTTGTAGACAGTTTCAAACAATTCACTTATCTTTTTCCAGTGTGCTGAGAATACTGTTCTTGTGTCAACAAGCATTAGCATAATCACTCTGGTTTCAAAAAAAAAAAAAAAANTCGTTTTAAAAAAAAAAAAAAAAAAAAAAAACACACAAAACAACCCACAACACTTTCTTGCTTAGCAAAAACAGCATGATGAAAACTACTGCAGAAATTGCTACTCACCTGACTGGGTTGCTGGTTAGAGAGACTCTCAAAGACTCCAGGCAATTAAGAAGTTTGTCATCTGAAATTCCAGACCTCAATTCGTGGATATATTCTTGTGAGGACAGTGTGCATTCATGCTTGCTGTTTTTCAGCCCCCCCTATCACAGAAGGCAGAATGCTGCTTAGTGTTCCATTGACCATAGGAGCATTTAGATGATAAAATATAAGACTAATATTTCCACATAAGTTTTCAAATCTCAGTACAAGTATTAAAGACATTTGGCTTGGACTTGTCATCAGTGTTTAATATTTGTGGGTTTGCATCACAAGGTAAATATTTTCTGGAATCTTTTTCAGTTCTTTCAGTAAAAGTGCATGTACTACAAATTGAATATAAAAATTTAATTCCATCAGTCAGTTGCATTAACATGGTAAATAAGAGTGTGTTAAACATCTACTTCACAACATTACACTAGAAAAAAATCGTAAACAGAGACACAAAAAAACCCCCACAGTTCATGCAACTGCATGACTCAATTGCTTGCTGTACCACAATTCCATGTTTGCCCCCTAGGAAAGATCCCTAGAGGATCTTGTTTGCTACAAAAAAAAAAAAAAATCAGATGGGACATTGCATAAAGAGCTCATCTCCCTGCTGAAATGCCACCACAGAAGAATAACTACTTACAAGGTATTTCAGTATTAAAGTATCTGATTATCAGTTTTTAGAGCTGTAGTATTCAAACCCATGAACAATATATAAAATATTTTACCAAAGGGTGCAACTAAACTTTTGTACAGCTCTGACAAGTTGCAGTAGGTTTATTTCAGAAGCTTCAAAGCTCCTTAGCTCTGGAGGGCCTGTTGAAGAGAACTTGATAAAGGTGTCATGGCTGGAAAGGCAACATGAGACTTGCCTGACCTAGATAGGATCTATATGTATTTGATTTTAATTGTATCAGAAATTTCACTACCAATATTCTAATAGTCTCTCTTTCACGAAGCTCCACTTATGAAGTTTCTGGTTTGCTGTGCTCAAATTCTTACCACTCATTTTCCAAACATGGCACTAAGTATGGCTGATGACAACATGGCTTGTCTAAAATTAAATGACTTTGACCTACAAAAGTTCAATGCACATAACAGAATTAAGTTCACCATATACTTTCAGATTCAGAACAAAAACATGACAGACTGTGAATTCACTGAGAAAACTGTCTCCTCTGGACTGTGTCAACTCTGAAGATGTTTCTTGCTGACATGCACAGCACCTTTAGCTGGACATAGAATGCCAGCTATATATCAAAGGACCAAGACAGACAAAGATGAGTTAGTAGGATTTAAAGAGCTGCAATCAGTCATCATCAACCTCCTAACTGAAGACATATTCTTCTACCAAAAGAAAAAGAAATAAATGAGTGGGGCTTATCTTTATAGGAGTAGGAAATAAGTGTAAATCAGATAAATATATCAAAAGTGATCATAGTTCAGAAAAATCATCACTCTGAAAGACCAGAAAGTAAAGAACTAGAAAACAGGAACAGCTTTATGCCTCTCATTGAATGGATGGAAATCAGAAGGGATGTACACCATCTACATAAAATGGATTATACTGGACACAATTTGTCATTTCAGCCATCTTCCAAAAGGTAAAAGAGAAGTATCACTGTAAACCCCAAAATGCATAAAGAGAAGAGATAATGGCAAATTCACTCAAGCTAGACCCTGAAAAGCACTCTAGAATGCAAGACTGCCAGACATACTTGATTTCCCAAAGAGATTATTTCCTGTTTTAGCCCTTCCACTGCAGTCTATTGCAAGCCCCAGAAGAGATTCTGATTCAGATGAGGCAATGTAAAGTCTTCGGTACTCTTTCTTTCATATTTAAACCAAGGTGTGATCTTGCTGCCCCCTCTTCCTAGGTATCGAAACATTAGTGAAGCACCTCTGCTCTGTCTAGTCCATGTCTTCCAAAGGCCTATGACTCCCTCAGAAATAGTTATAATGGGTTAGAAGTTGGAGGCACTTCCAGTGTGGTCTCCCAAAGCTCCTTCCTATGCCTTGCAGGGCAGGCACATTTTTTCACTGCTTCCATGACAATGCACCTTTAGCTGCACAGTAATAAGGAACCAGCTTTTATTCCTTTTTTTCCACTCCCTCTTCAAAAGAGACCAACACTAAAGATGGCTCATGAAAATTTGTTCTCAAAACCTTTTACTCAAATACCCCAGTTCATGCTGGAGAATTCTCAACTTAACAGGATTACTTTCTGTTATTCCCTGCAAGCAATGTCTCAGTCTTAATGCCCTCTCACCTTTAGCCAGGCTAATTGGAGTGCTAAACCAGGTGCTACTTCTCTGATTTCCCTATTCAAAGAGAGTTTGATTGGAATACAATTTTTAAGTAATGTTATACCTTTACATGGATCAGATTTTAATATATAAATTTCTCATTTAATATGAAGCACAAGGTCTCAGTGAAAGAGGTTTTATGCAGAAGATCTAAAAGATGAAAGCAAAAGTGTGTTACAAAGAAACTGAGAGGGTTAGGTCCATACCAGAACATTCAGAGATAAACTCATGCTTAAGAATGAAAATCCTAGAAATTACTTCATGACCAATCACCTTCACAGCATTACAATTAAGGCAGGGAATTATTCATTCATGGTAACTCATACTGGTCCCACCAGTACTTGGGATCCTATGTAAAACTCCAATAAGTTAAAGCCTTAAAGTCCACACAAATAGACAAATCTCTCTCTGCAATTATCACTAAAATCCAACAACAGCAACATTCCAAAATTCTTCTCCTTTCTGTACACAGTATATCCTTAAATCTTCAGGAAAATAGCTACATAGGCTGGCAGATGTAAACAGCTCTTAAAGGATGGATGCTATGAAAGTATTTCCTGCAAAGGAACACACCCAGGTGCAAGCATTCTGGAAGCAATAACATGCAGAAGCCATACTCTAGGAGCAGCATTTCTTATCTTACTATTTAGTAAGGTATATGTACAAAAACATGCTTTTAATGCAGAACTGTTCTTGCTCTCTGTGAATTCAGACCCTGAATTAAAAGCCATGGAGAAGAAAACAGATGTTATAACTTCTCCCCTACCCATTCTGCAAATATTGGCTTCCTTTATAAAATAATCTCTTCACAAACAGCTCTTCAGGTGAATTCATATCATAAGGAAATTACATGGTGGCGGGGATCATTTGAAACTGACTTTAGCACACTGAACTGGAAAATTAATCATTTGGCCCCTCAAAAATGAAATACCTTTAAAAACATAAGGACAATGAAGGTATTTTCCTCAGTCAGCAGAAGAACCAGTATGAGAACAAAATTAACAAGTACTGGTGAACAGAGACAAAAAGTCTGTTTAAGGATAACTCTGAATAAAACAAAGCCAACAGAAAGTTTTTATCCCTATGCCCTATATTTTATATATTTAACTAAACCTGAGGTAATGATTAGACAGTTTTAAGTCATAGGCTATTCACTCTCATTTTTACTACATTATTTAATTACTGAATATCGCCTAACTTAGACAGCTTTGTAGTACCTGAAAAACCTGATTTGGCTGCAGTCAAAAATAAAGTTCATCCATAATTAAAGAGAACATATTTGCTTTCAGCTATTATTTTAAATGTATATGTAATTATTTGCCCAAAAATCCTTTTTTCCAGAAACGAAACTTGCTGAACGTAGTCCAACAAATTGAGTCTCAAATCTCTGTTTATAATATTTGAACCCAGTCATGACAACATAAGATGTGGATGAGTCCTTAATAACAGAAACGTTATGCTTTCAGTCATCTCATTTTATGTTTATTAATTGACCTTCTGAATCCTCTAAATTAATCTTATTCTCACACTGATATGCAGCTGTTGGCATTTCCAAGGCCAACTATGAATAATAACAATCAGGACATAAAAAAGTTCCACATCTAAACAGAATGAAGTAAGCCAATACTGTCAATTTAAAGTTTCAAGTGCCTGCCTTGAATAAAAAGCAAGACAAGCCTAAATTATATTTGTTGCTCCCAGTGAAGAGATGAGCTCAGTGAGTCTGAAGCATTTGCAAACAGACTCCTGAAAACTTAAAAGCAGAAAAATGAAAGCAATTATCTTATATTACTTAAATAAACATGATTGAGGTGGTTGATAATTCTTTTGATAAAGAAGGATTCAGATATGCCCACTGAACTTTGAAATCCTAGATAAAAGTGCAGATAATACTCCAGCCTAATCTCTAAAAATGGAAGTGTATTCATTAGCAAAAGCAAAACTATCACATTCGTACTCACCGGAACTTTACTTCCGACTATCTGCATGCAGTGGTCAGCCAAGAGAGGTTATTGTGTAAAAAAGATAATAATAATACATAAATAAACACAGCAAAGTACTTAGTAGGATGTAGCATCACACATTTTTCAGTGTTTAATCATTAGTAGTATTACATTGTTTTATTACTTCATCAAACTGTTTAATAGTTAGAGCTTCTCAACAGGAAAACAGTAGTTCTACTGTAGAAGAAAACTTCTAAGTCTTCTATTCCTTTGCTGAGTCATCAGTATTTGACACATGTACCAACAAATAACCAAATACCTGGCTTGACAGCTACATCTTGAAAGATTAAGTAGGCCATTTCTTAATATTATCAGGTCAGATATTTTATATGTGACACTGACAAAACTACAGAACACACTAAAGGCATATTGACTTCCTTGTATGTTTAACAACTTCACACATTGTGGAGCTTTTGATCTATTTAGATGACGTCACCACTGAATTTAATTAAATTGTCATAATCAAAAACATAGCCTACAGTTATAACTCTAACTTGCATTTCAGAAAATCTCATATGGCATTTTTATTCAACTGCTCGGTATGGATGCTTTTAATTACATGGATAATTAAACAGTGATTTTCAAAATGCCATCTTCTCTTTTCTACCATCAAACAGTGTCTCTGCATATTCATGAACCAAAGGTTGACTTTCCACAGAGGAAACTCCACAGGAAGGCAGCACATCTGTGCCCTCTATCGGTTTGCACTTTTCCTGGGAACACCAGGACTAGAGACTTCTGCTCAAATATCACAGGCCTTCCCTCACCAGCTTTTTGCTGCAGTCTGATAACAGCAGCCACTTCATTGAATAACCACTTTGGCCTGATTAAGAGCCTGATTTTCTTCTGACATCTGAGTGTGACTGTATCTGTTGAGCCTCTACCTGCTTCATTTTCTACTCTTATCTCTTCCATTATTCCTTTAGCAAGTCTTTCAGAAGCAGAAGTCCCTTCAAGTCTTTCACAATCACCTCTTCTCTCCTCTTCCCGATGAAGCTTCCTCTAGAAGCACAAGATGAACTGGCATCATCAGACAATATCTTGTCCTAATTTACTACCTTCTCCTCTCACCAATGTTCAGCTATTCAATATGGAATGAAATGTCACCAGGTTCAGTTCCAAATAGAATTCCAATCCTTCACTATTTCTCAAGTATAATTTCCCTGGTCAATAATCTCTTTGAGTTAAGAGAAAGAATCAGAAGCACAGAAAATCACTTCAC
Organism: Serilophus lunatus; assembly: GCA_013399895.1. Lineage (NCBI taxonomy): Eukaryota > Metazoa > Chordata > Aves > Passeriformes > Eurylaimidae > Serilophus > Serilophus lunatus. The sequence goes on from VXBA01005117.1 coordinate 209,259, forward strand.
ATGAAGGCATCCAGCTCATCAGCTTCTACACATTCTCCACCCTCAAGGAAAGGAAAAGCTTTCTTCATCCACTGAAGCCCAAGTTTCCTTTCTTACTCAGATCTCTGAAGACAGAAGTGTTTCAGAAAAGCATGGTCAACATGCTGCAGATGGCACACAGGCAAAGAAAATGAAGCACCAAATTAAAAAATAATTTGGTCAAGACAACAACAGCAAATGAGAGTGATATTTTCACATGAGTTGAGAAAGCTCAAAAGCCTAATTAAAACAAACATAAAATGAACTACAAGAAAAGCTACATCAAACTGTTACGGGTGTTTTGTGAGCTCTAAGCAGAAGGAAAGGTCCAAGTATTTTCAGTGTAAAAAAAGGGAACACAGATAATTATCTCTGACCAAAGAAAAAGGTAGAAAATTTTAAGACAGATCACTTTGAATGCAAACAGCATTTTCATGGAAGACAATCCTGAAGAAAAGAAGGACAATTCATGATGCAATAAAGATTGATTAGGGCTTGAATTCATCTGAGCAGAAAAGTAGTTTCACTAAACAGAAGACATATTGAAAAGTGATAAAAAGGTTTTGCTCCATTGTAAGATCCCAATCAATATTCTACAGTTAAGGTCTAAATTTCTAATTTTTTTTATAAATTAAGATGCTAGTTATTTACAAGTTAAGTTAGGGTTACATGCTACAGAAAGATAATTTACATTTCTGAATGATTCCATTCAAATGCTGTGATTCAATTGCACAAAGGACGTACTGAAGCATGAACTTCAACACGAGCCATTTTCCAATCAGGAAAACCCCTTTGCATGTGTGCAAAACATCCAGAGCAGTGCTGACTCAAGTTCAAAGTGCACATTCACATATGAGGACCTTTCAGGATAATTTTGGTTTTGGCTGTTAGTACATTTTGACAAACATATTCTCAGTTGTGTTAAATCTCCAGGGCTGCAGCACACGTGGTGGCAGGGATGCAATCTGTTAAAGCGCCAGCAGTGAGCCATGCAATGGGAGCCATGCTTTCCTTGCTCTGCTACAAAATTATGGTCCTTCACACAGCTACATTTCCGTGTCAGTATATACCAGAGATCATCATTGTACAATTACTTTTTTGGAAAGAATTGCAAATGCTTTCACTTGTACTTTGTGTTTTCCCTTTCTATTGTTTCAATAAAATATTTTTACTTACTCAGAAAAAGTTAAGATTTAACATTGACCATCAAGTCAAGACAAAAACCTTAGAAAGCATAATCAGAAGTTTCCAAAGATAGTCTAGGCATTAACAGAAAAGTTCATAATATTCATTTCATAAGCTTGAATAATTCTCCAATAACTTATATGTTTCTTTAGGCCATGCTTTAATCTCTGGATTCCTTCCAGCATAGACTAAAGGACTGTGGATTTTCTTTAAAATGAACTCATGCAGGAATACCACTCCTCTCAGAAACTGAATCACCATTTTCATTACCATTTCATCACCATTCTAATGCAAGATTTTCCTCACTGAAGTTTATCATGTTTCATGCAAGGAATTTGCATAATAATTGCATGTCATTGTCATCTTAATTTTTTTGAAATTTAACTCTGCAGAGTTGATTTTCAAGGTTAAAAAGAGACTAATCAACTGTACTGCTTGCAGTCCATGCTTATAGACCCATTAGGTAGACAACAAAATAATCTTATTTGCCAGTTTATTTCACCCCAAAACAGATTATTTAATGCTGTCTGTATCTAGCACTCAGAATCAGCTCTGCAGAAGTGCTGGCAGTGCTGCCACTAGGTGTTTGACCAATTACTCCCCATGTGGTCCTCATTTGCAGCAACCTTTTATTGCACATGGCAACTGTGACAAAAAGATGAGATTCATCCTAATTTCCAGATAAAATCATGTGCACTGTCTAATTTTATCAAAGAACTACACTGATATAAATTTTGTCACTTGAAGCACCCCGCTGGCCCCTGGGTACACAGAGCTGCCCCTCACCACCACTTCTCCCCAACGCTTCATTCAGTTCCTTAGAATTCACCACCAGCTTCCTTAAAATTCTTTATTAAAAAAAAAGGGAAACAAATCAGGATAAATCTTGTTTTTAAGAAATATAATATCCAACATTCACAAATTCTTGTGGCAAAATTCTCTTTTTATGTGAAAAGAACTGCATTTGCCATGGTCAACTTTTAACAACAAAAACCATTATGGTTATATCTTAAAACTAATTAGTACTAATAGTTTGACTGCAAGAAAAAAAATTGCAGCTCTTCACTATTTCAAAATTTATTTCTCCACCCCAAAACATGTCAGGGCATCTAGAATTTTTTTTAAAATTTTGGCACCTCTAAAAAGAAAAGACTGGAAAAATTCTGCATGAAGGATCCATTAACAAAGGGTTAATCAATCAATTACAGATAATAACCAACATGAAGACCCAGACATATTTTTTCTATTCAAAATGTAATTTGAAACTTGTTTAGAGACCATCTTTTCACTAAAGGAATCTAGTACATGTGTCACTGCTGAAAACATGCAGTCATGCTTTTGGTACCAAAAATTCCTACTATGAATTCCACAGAAATATGCTCAAGTTTCATCCATGACTCCACATCACTGGATTTGCAATTTCCTGTATTTTACAAGAAAGGATCAAGTTTTTATATTGCCCAGCAACTGAAAGATAAACTAACCCTTCAGATGCAGCTGCAAGCATTTAAAAATATATTAGTAAGTACAGATTTATTTTTTTTTTTCCTACCACTCTTAGATAAAACCAGACAGTTTCAGGATTGGAAAGCATAGTACTCAAAGCTAAATGTCTTTCACCTGATTTGGAGAGGTGACTACTTACGGATTTGGCAGTTGCAGAAATGTACTGGACAACCATCTCACGTTTGGTGCTCAGGTCTTTATCTCTTAAAGGAGCCTTACGGTCCTCATTTAGGTTCATGTCTTCCTGCACAGAAACAGACCACATAACATCAAGAATCTATTTCATGCTTTTTATTAGTCTTTGGGGGTCTTATACTACTTTTGTTAAACAAACAAGAAGTGAGTTTTTCCAGTTTACATGTATGTGTTTTTTTTTTTAATTCTGAACTACGTAGTTTGCTCATTTAATTCTGTCACTTCTTGTGTTCATGGCTTTGGAGACGTAGCCAAAGTTCTAATTGCATCAAGAGTAGTCAACACTGGTGAAATTTAACTCAAGAAATAGCACTAAAAGACAAACACAAAAATCCTACATCTCAAATTGATATGTAAATGTTAATTCTTGTGAAGTTCCTGTGTTTTTACTGCAGGAACCATATCCTGCCAATTGTGATATCTAATCATCTTATTACATGGATTATCAGTTCGTGGAAGGGTAGTTGTTCAAGTGTTTCAAACAAGCTTAAAAGTCAAAACTTTTTATTCTGACACATTAAATCCAGAGATGCCTGTTTTAATTTAATAACCAATCAAACCATTACTGGTCATGACTAGTCTGCCATAAAAAATCCAAGTAACTTCAGATTAGCAACTAAATCCAGTAAGTGTTACTGTAATAACTTCCTAGAGAACAGTTTTGTCAGAGAACTGTTAGTCTCTGGGACACAGACCTATTGTCTACTTGGCAAAGTTAAAAGGTAATCCCTTAATCTAACAAGCAAATCAAGCAAGTCTTAATTAACACTTATCCAATCCTACAAAAGAGATTCATTGAGCAGAGCAGAACCACACAATGCAACAGGACAGGACTCCTGTGAGTAGAATCAAAAGCCTTAACAAGTGATACTATGAGAGCAGATATTCAATTCAAAAATTCAAAAAATTCAGCTTTCTGACATTAATGTTTTACTAATGCAAAATACTATTTTCCAATGTTATTTATTAGCTTAAGTGCATTCAAAAGGCTACTACTGTTGAAGGAGAGAACTAATGCAACTAAGGTGCAGAGAAGTTGTCTTCATGAAACAATTAATGCTGATTTTTTTTTTTTTAAGTTGGCTTTTTGCCTTTGCTTTGCCTGTAAATTACTTGGACACAAGTAATTTAAACATCTCCAGTACTGACATTCTCAAGGTCTCTCAGCTGTTCATGTGCCAGTTTAGACAGGTCAGTCAGTAGTCAGTGTTTCCCAAAAGTACAATATTTGAAAACAGCATTTATTGTGTAGCAGTTAACTCGAAAGCAAATTAAAAACACAAAAAATCATGTAGAACATCATCTTACCATCATTTTTTCAAAGAGATCCATAACTTCTTTCTCTGATAAGTTCATGCAGCGCTCATCAACAAGCGCCTGGGCATGTGGGATCTCGCTGATGGAAGGCTGAGAATCAATAGGATGCTGAATGAGAGGCTTCTCTTTTTTCACTGCTGACCTTCTGAAGCTTGTAATTCTGTCACGCTGCAAAGATATTCATGCAACAATAAGCACGAATGGAAGTATAGGAAAGCAGCCAATTACATGGCAGCAACACACACATTTTAAGTTAATTCAAGCAGCAGAGTTAAAACTCAAAATAAACTGCAAGTAAAAATACTCTAATATTCAGAAATTACTTTTCACAGGAAGACAATAACATATAAGGTAAATTCATGAAAGGGCACATGCAAAAGGGACATAAATATTTCTCACAGCTTCAAAATTATATCAGCTAGGTTAAACTCTTAGCATTTCAAAATCTTCAGCTCATCTTCTCACATTACTCCCTAATTATCCTGATAGTGAATAAATATGGTACCACAAAGGTAATGTCCAAGCGTTCCTTCACCTGAAGAGCTATAAGTCTTTGGAGGACAACTGAAAAAGCCAGCGTTGGGAAGGAGGTACTCACAAGTTCATCAGGCTTATAAAAAAATCCTGCTAAAGTAAAATAAAGTTTGTAGAGGAATTAATGCTCCAAGCATAGTTCACAATTCCTTGAAGTGTTTTTGAGTAGAGACTCCTGGAATTAGTGCAGATTTTTCCAAAGCCAGGTAATGGATTACTCACACAAAGCAGCCACCCATCGTTAAATACACGGAACAGACACTAATTAGTGAAGCGTCTCAGACACTCTGACCTGCTTGAGGCCTTACACCAAACCCCCACCTTGGGTTTAAGCATGCTTCCTCAGTTACTTGGTTAATATTGGATACTATCAACAACAGCACCTTCCTTATAAGGCCATTTATTACTGTATTGGTAAAATATACTCAGGATAGAGTCCAAATTTTTTGGATTTAATGTCTTTAATTTCATATACGTATATGTAGATACAGATATATAGCATATATAGATCTTGATAGACATATCTCTCCAAGAACATTATGCCTGTAGCAACTTTTCATTTACCTGTTTGCACAAACAGATACTCTTGTATTTGTTTCAGGCACTGATCAGCCTTATGAAGATGTGCTTTTCCATCTAACAGCAGCTTATGTAGGGGACCAGGGTCCTTCACAGCAGTTATTGGCAACTCCACAACAACATGGAAACACAAAGTTGTATTTCCTGCAATTATACCACCTCTGTGAGGTGGAAAAAATTTAATGGAGTATTTTATTGGTATAAATTTTGACTCATTTCAGATTAGCGAGTCCAGAGTGGAAAAATTTGAGCAAGTGTTGTTGATTATTTTAATGCTGATTATTTCTTTTTCTGCCATTATTTTGTTTCTTTTTCTTAGTTCTTGTCCTACATTTTTTCATTGTTATTTTTTGAGACCCTACAAGACTACCATAAATTTTTGAAGGAAAGTATCCCTAGATAAGCTGCACTTCCTTTGAATTTCTTTTCAGTTTCTGGAGGGGGTTTTGTGTTTTTTCAAGAGGAGGAGGGTGAGTTTTCTTCTTAGAAATCTTACATTTGTGGACAAACACAATACTTACAAGGATACAGATGATGCCTTTAAAAAGGAAGAATATTACTTGAGTCCTATTTTTACCTTCTTATAATAGATTAAGTTACAATTTTAGAAAGTAAAATTAGGGCATAGGCTAGAAAAGGCCAAGGATAGGACAATGTCTGAAAGGCAGTATCCAAATTTAGCCAATATGCATCAGATGCAATTTAACTGTTCACTTACACTAAAATGCCCATCCAGCCATCATAAAAAGTTAATTTAGACCAATTTTCACCATACTGTGATCTGTTTCAAATGTAACTTATTAGCAACAAATTTGTTAAATGAGACTGTAATGGTGAGATCACTTTGAACCTACAAATTGATCTTCTACCAGATTACTGGGTCCAATCTCCTCATTTCAGACCTGCAGACAATCCTTAACTAAATAGCCAGAGTGGTTTAACTATTACAAGTTTTTAATTTTAATGAAATAAATTTTCATTTAAGTTTCTGCAAAAATCTTTTGCCACAGGTATCAAAGTATTCAGCTTTATAAAGTTAGTGCTACTGAACACAAACTTCCATTTGAAATTCAGTACACACTTATTACCCAAAATGGTTCCACTTGAATAATGTAGCAACTAACTTTGAAGAACCACTGCAGATACTTTGCTGTTAAAGAGAAGGTCAAGAGAAATATCACTTCAACTGTTGAGTAACAGTTTCAACATATCCACAGTATTACTGACTTATTCAGAATGTGGTCAAGGAGGTTTCTCCAAATAGAAACCATTATTAATCTTCTTCAATACAAGTTACAAATTAAGATCTTTAGGAATAATCACTCAATTTTCTGAAATCTAATGTTTAACATCCTTATAAGGGCATGTTATTTTGTCCACAACATTTGGAGTATAGTAGCATGCAGCGTGGAGTTACCATTGCAAATTAAGATGCTACAAAGACCTTACCACATCATCTGCCAAAGTTTTTATTTGAATATTCTATTAAAAAAAAACAACAACAACACACACAAATCAAAGAAAAAAAGACAATGTTACCTACTGTTCCAGAATAAAGAAGTCTGTATTTCATCTATTTGAACATTTAAAAGCATTTGAAATTTCACTATGTGTTTTAACAAAACTAACTGAGCTTGGAATTTACTGCATTTTCTGTGAAAAAGCAAGCTTGCATCCCATTGCACTTCGTCTTTTGACTATTTACCTCATGAATCCGAGACTTGCATTGCTCTAGTATACCCACTATTGCATAAAAATGCAGCAAGACTTCTTAGAAAGCTTTCCAAAACAAACACGGACTCCTGGACTTCAAACTGCGTCAGCAGAGAGTTATGTGACATTCTCAGTTCTGACCATTTTTGAGACTCAGTGTGGAGGAGAATTTCATGCACAGAAGCTTCTGGAGCCTTCTGCCAACTTCTCCTTAACACTGGGTGATGTCAATTGGTAGATGAACTGGTTAAAGCCACGCAACTGCTGATTCACAAACCACTCACTGTCATCTCTCCCTCCCTTGTACAAGCTCACTTTTTCCTCAACAGTTGAAAAATCCTGCTGACAAAAATCACCAAAGTTACGTTCTTATTCAGAGTATTCAGAGTCAAAAAGCCCATCTATACTGCTTCAATATCAATGATCATTATCAAGGAAGCATTCAGCTCATAAACTTGTTTCAATTTACACAAATCAATGTTGAACAGGAAATTAAGGTGTAGAATTTATGTGGGGGCCAGGATTGGAGAAGCTTTCAGAAGTCCATGGGCCAGTGTGGTGGAGTGATCCTGGTGACACACCAGTCCCCTCACAGCCACATCCTCATTCCCTCTCAGCAGGATCATACCAAGAATTGGAAGCACAAAAGCAAGAAAAGCTTAAGGTTGAGATACAAAGACAATTTAATAAGTGAAGGGAAAAAATAAAGAAATCAATGGTGCAAAAGCCACCACTGAGCACCAGCAAACCAATGCCTCCCAGCTTCTAAGCAACTGCTCATTGGGAAAAAACTCCTCCCCATCCTCTAGCCCTGGATTTATCGCCCAACATCATGATGTTACATGGTTGGAGGATCCCTTTGGTTCCTGTGGATCAGTGTCCTGGCTGAATCCCCACCCACCCTGCAGACCATCCAGCCTGTTCCCAGGTGGAAATGTCCTGGAAGGAGCAAGCCCTGACCCTGGGAAGGGCTGTCCAGCAAAAGCTGAAGCCCTGATGTTCTATCAACACAAATCTAGGACAGAGCCCCACCTCAGCCTGACCCAGCACAGACATCTGGACATCCAGATGTGGCACCAGCCATTTGGCTTCATCTCTGCCAAACTCTAATCCTCTGCCTTACTCCTCTCCTGTGTTTTCAGTACCTGGACTTACTAGAGAGTTTATAATCTTGAAATCAAAATGAAGTCCATACTCTGGGAAATAGACCTTTTCTTTTCAATGGAGATCATTAAGCAAAATGAAATAAAGCCTAACCATGATTCCAACCCAGTAAGAAGTCCTCAACCTCCATATCCATTTTAGCAGTTACTTGTACTACAATATTTTTTCCCTTCTCATTTAAGTACTGTCAATCTCTCCCAGAAGCTGTAACACGATAATCTACCCCATCTCTACACTTATATTGCATTTGTCATTCAAACTCCTCTGGGCAAAATACAGAATACTAAAACAAGATACCACACAGCATTTTTTCAGGCACCTGAAGCACTCTTCCCAGATATCCTTATGGTGCATCAACTACACTGCTGCCAGCAGCTCCTCAAGATAAGCAACACATTTAACAGGTAGGGGAGAAACAGCAAGTAGCTGGAGGGAAAGTCAAGGCAGTTTTGTACCTGGAGATTCTCACACTATTTTGACAATCTCTTATACTAACAAAGAGATCACACTTCCAGTCTGATTTCAGACTACAAAAAGTAGTTTGCTCCCTAGAAGGAAGCTGAAGATATTGTGGATTTTCTAGTGCTCTAGCATTATTCTTTCAGCCAAGACAGCAGAGCAACATGAGACAAAAAGAAATGGACACATTCCTGGCTTGTTAGACACTAAGTCCCTGCTTTGAGAAGCAGCCCAAAAGAAAGGTTTTTGCAAAAATCTATATGATTAAACATATACAGATAAAGATACCAAATTAATATTTACATGTATAAACACACACACAATTTAAGACAGCAGCATATCAGCTCTGTTTTTGGTATCAACACAAACCACAGAATTTCTTCAGCATCTCTACCAAAGAACTATTTCCTACTGATTTACTAATTCTTTATTTGAAAGACTTAAGTGGTGGAGCTTCTCCTTTTCAACACAGCCTTTCCAGTCTACCAATAGTTAACATCATATTATATTTTCTTTTCCCAATTTTAGTTTAAGTATCTGGCTGCTTGCACAAGAACAGACACAAAAATCACAGCACATACTAATGCAACTGCCTCAGACAATTCTTTTATTATCAGTCTCAGCCATGTTAATACTCAGAGTAGGTAAAATCTTGCACATGAAAACAGTAAAGATATTCATAGTTCACTACATTTCTTGGTCCAGAAATCACTATTGCCCCATGCAAGCTCAATTCAGGCTACAGCAGCAACAAGGGCACATTCACAGAGTTAAATGACCTGAGATGATTGCATCAACTTTTAAAGCAAAACTCACAGTAAGTCTACTTTTCTTTACATCTTTTCCTAACTTGAGTATTAATAAAACCTTCCAGACCACTTGAACTGGCAGCCATGAGCTGTAAATTGAGGTGCATTTACATAGGTTGATTGATTTGACCATTATATTTAAGTATCACTTTGCCATGCTCTTAATTATTACATTCAAGACTCTCATTTCCACCACAAAAACACAAGTTCAGTACATATGCAATGAAACAAGGAACAGCTGGACAACTTCTAAACTTCACTGTCTGGGCAAACCATGGTGTGGTACAACCTCATGGAGCAGCTCCAGCTGCTCCAAGCAATGCTCATCTTTTAGAGGGAGCAAACAAACTTGACCTTTTCTTAACTTGTATTGTCCTTTTTAAACTGAAATATGACTCTTTGCTAAAATTTACCTTGACTTCAACACCTGCAAAAGCCATGGTAAAGCTTATGTCAAGGACGAGTACTTTTCTACTGCCTGCAAATACATTTACATACAACCAGGAAGGGAAAGGGAGTTTAAAGACAAAACTCAAAGCTGGTTAATATTTGAAGTACAAAAAGTTGTCTGCAACTTGAATCTAGGCTTCATAGTCACAAAATAGAATTCACTCCTACAACCTCTTTTCTTCAGCTCAGAGAATGAATAATGTTTCCATTAGACAATTTAACCATATGTTAACGTATTCAATTTTGTAATTAAATCTAAAAAGGCACCTAGGAAACTGTGAAGATACCCAAGTAATACAAGATGATGCGCAGAAATCAGAACTACACACTCATTTAGGCCTTTTAAGATCTTTATTCATGATGAAGAATAACTGGCTTTAGTAATAAAATAAATAAAAATACAATTACACTAATGCAAACATTTTGTGAATATTTTGCCACTTCAAGGAAAATTCACCATACTTTAAAAAAAAAAACAAAAAAAAAACCCAACACAAAAAAACCCTGAAATGACTATTGTAATCCATCTGCTGTCTCCAAGATGCTTGAAGTGAGCAATACTGATAGTTCTAGTACTATTGTTGTACATTTACATTCGGTCTATATGACACCATATGGAAAAATCTTGTTTGCCTTCCAGCTGTTCGTCTCAAAAACCCCTTAAGTGTGCATTACTTAAATTTTTAAACTATGGCTCAATCTCCAACCCGAAGGTAAGCATTCCCTGGGGTTGCACAAGGAGCACGTGAACCCCTGACAAGAGGCTGCCAAACTGCAGCTAGATAATTGTTCCCCTCGGCAGCACCGAGGCACTGCAGTTCCACCGGAGGATCCCTGCTTTTCCCAACTACTCTATTAACTTTCTCTCAGGATTCTGACCATCCAGAAACGAGCAATGCTCCAAAAATAAGCTGGAGAATTCGTCATGCTAAATAAAGCCCGACGGTCACTCCCCGCTCTGGTAAATCATCAACAGCAGGGGGCACCGATCCTTTAACTGCAGTGCTGTGAGGGAGGGGAAACGTGGCAGAGGAACAGGAATTCCACTGGACACTCGCCCTCACAAATTCCATCATCTGATCCTCAAGGGATGAGGCAAAGGCCACTTCCACACCGTGTCTCTGTGCAAGGGGGAGAGAGAGACCATAAACAGGGATGGCCTGGTCTGACTGGAAATGGAGGTTGAGAGGAACTGAGTGAGCTTCCTCGTTTTTTGTCTGATTGGCACAGCACTGTCACACTCCAAAAAAATGGACTGTTGGAAAAACTGCATTCTTCCAGGTTACTTCAAAAAAGCCCTTTATCAAAAGGTAAATTAAATCAGAAGTTTTTTTAAAAAAATCCACTGCAAACGAAACTAGCCTTAATTTCAGCAGAATTGTAACTGAAGATACAAAGGAGTTGAGGAAGACAATTCAACTAACCTTGGTTTGTTGGGTTTTTTTTATTATTATTCTTTTTAGATCAAACTGCCATTACTCTTGGAAAATTTGTTTAAGACAATAATTTATTGGTGTTCACTGATAAGTAAACTTTAAAACAGAGCAAAATTAAAAGCTTCTTCCAGAAGCTGCAGTTCCACATTAGTCTATGCCAACAAAACTGCTGGATGTGAGACACAGGGCAAGGGTGGCCTCAAGACAGTGAGATCAGGTCAGAGGAGGGCAGAAACATTTTCAGGAAGCCTATTAGAAGAAGCAATTCTCACAACCAACATAAATAAAACCCACTGAGAAGGCAAAAGTAATTAAGGAAGTTTCACTTTAAATATTTGTGTAAATCTCATAAAGTAAATGTAGCAAGAAAAGTGGAAACAGTTTCTACATAAGAACTCCAGGGAGAGCTCTGATGTCACAGGCATCAGCTCAGCTGCACCAGGGCAGGTAAGGATCTGCATACAAACATGGAGAAAAAGAACATGATATTCGACAGTATGAAGAGAGTATATGGGACTGCACCAGCAGTCAGTGGAAATGGGGAAATGAGGCCAGGAATTACACTTCTTGTACTTGAGACATCAGGCTAAGCCTGATACATTTACCCTATACATTTTGGGTCATCTGCAGCCTAGCATTGCATTTCTTTTGGGCTTAAATAATTTCACCTTCACATCTAATCATCTTAGTAATGGAGCCTTTGATGGTCTTTCTTAAAGAACATTGTATTTAAAAAAAATAATAGGATTCAGATAGTTGAGCGCCAATTATGTTTTATGCTTTGCTTGATAAGAAAACTTATTCCAAAAGCTGCGCCTCCTAAACTTCCTTTAGTAAAATGCTAGTAGATTAGTTCTCTGTGCATTTATTTAGTGCCTTTAAAAAGTGTCAGATACACTTGATAAAGAAGAAGCCATCTGTCCAAGTGGTTGCTACTGCTCTGGCTCTGGGCAGGGACTGCTTGGCAGAGTCAGCTTATTCTGTTTCCTGCACCTACAGCAGGTTTGGAAGTAAATTGGAAACTGTTTTTTCCTAGAAAATTAGATTGAGATCACTTGCTAAAATGGTCACTTGACTAGTCCTTGGATCAACTTGAGAGACTGAAGTAGAGCTGAAGCCAGAGCAGTTCCCAGTGTGGGCAGTGCAAGAGCTGGTGCTGCTGTGCTCTCCTGCCAAGCCTTTCAGTACCATGTTCACTCCTGTAGCTCTGCTGCTTATTTTTCAAAAATGCAGGTATTGGGTAACTTGGCTTTTGGGTTTCTTGTGAAGTACATTTGAAACATCCTGGAAGAGCTAAACTGGCAAAATTATGTCAAAACAATTCTTGACGTAGTAAGTGCAGACTTGATTTCACTTTTATGCTTAGACACACGCAGTGGCTTTGAGCACCAGCACAAAGCCAGTTTGGCTGGACAGTAACATGTGATGTGCACCAGATTGCTGCTCATGCCTCCCTCATTCTGGGCTCTCCTGAGTGCCAGTGGCTGATCTTTTCATTCACACACATTGCGGAGGCCCCGAGACAGAGTCTGGTCAATGAGGAGTAGTGAGAATAGGCCTCCTCCTCTGATTCCTCACTTCCTCAAGAGAGACATTTCTTTTATTGTGATAAGATTCACTCCTGCTGAAGTGCAGTCTTAAGGGGTTTTTTTTAACCTTTTAACAACAATTACACACTTTGAATCTGGGATTAATCTTTTGTTGAAACCTACATTTTTCTTTGAAGAGGAAAAAAGCCCCGTTCACTTGAGAGAGGGAGTTGGTTTGAAATCATTCTCAAAAATGAAGCAGAAACAGCTTTGGGAAATGTGTTCACTTCAATATTTGTGCACAATTCATTTTGTTCACTCCTTCCTTACTTCCTCTATGACACTATACGCCAATACAGCCTGATGCCCATGCCCAGGGACAGACTCAGTTTCTGTCATTATTCCTGTTATATACAGGGAGAGCCTTGGGGAGAGTCTTAATTGCATGCTGCTGGTTCTGTAGAACACCTCCTGATCTCTTGGGTACAGTAAACACTGAAATAAGTATCACAGTCCATTTGGATTTTCCTCTGCTACCATTTGAGAAGTTAATATTGGCAGAACGTACCTGTTGGAAGAGACCTGATATCCTTAAAAACACAGGAGAACAGCCAAGTTACAATAGAGCTGCACTGGCAACTGGGCAGTTGCTTGAAAATGGAGTATTTCACTTTTGATAGACTTTGAGAAAGTGGAAACGTTTATTTGCTCTGTTTGGGTTGTTTTGTAAGGAGTAAGAATCCCCCCCATACAAAATCCAAGCAACCAAAGCACAGCCCACAACCAAACTGGCAGCAGGAGGGGCTCAGTGAGCCAAAGGAGCTGGAATTACTTGTGAAGACTATTCACTTTGTCTGTACCCAACAGACTTGGAACACAGTCACAGGGATCATGTCAACAACTCATTAGAATAATGCTGCCTGTCTTCCAAGACACAGACTTACTAGCAAAGAACAAGTACTTCGTCAGGGCAGTATTTGATCCCCACACTACAAAAAGTTGATGTTTTTTTCTCCCTTACAAGTAAATGACATGATAATACAACTTGGAAAAATGAGCAGTGCTGCTGTCATAAAAAGGAAAGTTGGCTTTTCCTCAAAGAGCAGAGACTCAGAATTGAGTAATTTCCAGATATGGACCATAAGGTAACTCAGCAGCAAAAGTATATTGGGTTAAATTGAATTGATAGTTGCTGTGTTACATACAAAGGCTTTCTGTTCCTTTCCTATTCTTTCCTGTTTATAAGATTCCTGAGAAGGTTATTTGTCCTTCAGGGAAGTAGGAAATGAAGCAGCAAGTGAATAGAGAGGAACTATATTGTACATAATAATGAGGAAGCCAATGGTATCATTTGACTTCAGTACAGGTGAGATTCCATGATAAGAAGTAAGAGGAGTTCAGGACAATTGCAGAAGCTTGTAATAGGTTATACAATCTGTTACATTCTGCTGAAGGAGATAAGGGGGGGGACAAAAAAAAAAAAAAGTTGGTTTATCTTATTTTTAAGGATCATATGTGCTTTGGCCACCCCAGAATACCCACAGGAAATTTATCAAGGTTTTCCTACAAATTCTCAAAACAATTCTTTTGAAATATCAAATGTTAACTGATGGGATTACTGCTTATCTTATAAGTCATTTAGGAAGTAGTTTGAATGACAGAATACTATAAAATAACCTTAATGGATTTAGGAAGCCTGTTCTATCCACCCAAGCTTTGTCTGAAACTCAAATGTGAATGCATATTGGTAGAATATGAAAATTGCTTATCTGGTTTACAGGTAGAAATTTTACCAAAGCCTTCTGCTGTATTCTTTACCTTTCCAGTATGAGAATGTCTCCATCCAGCTGCAATAAACTGAAGAATGAAAATGAAAATTCATGGCTGTGAATTTGTTAATCTCTGTAAATTTTACTTCAGTGGACACAACCAGCTCCCAAGTTAACTTGCAGCTTACACAGACACAGCCCGAAGGATCTCAGTAAACTGAGTTCAGGTGCCAACTCTAGAACTTGGCCACCTAACATGGGTTTACCCTTTGAGCTCCACATTTTGTATTCAGACCTTTTCTTTTTAATATGCTTCCTAAATGTGGCTGGCACAATAATTAAAATGTATATGGCATCTGTGTCTATGCTCAGCCTGGTACTCTATCATCTTTTTAATTTTTTATGCCAATTTTTATCTGTTCCAGTGCAACTGGAACATGTAACCACCTCAGCTATTAACTGTCAGCTTCTCCTCTACTCAAGCACTCACACAATTGCAAATGCAAACATCCAGCACAGTTCCATTATGGAGCCAAAGTACTGTAGAAATTACTTTAATAGATATAAAAATAATGCACAGCAAGAGGAAAGAACACGAAGAACCAAAATGCAGGATCCTCTACACTGTATAAGACTCAACTGCCTGTATTCTGTTAGTAGGAATCTGGAATCTAAATGAGTCTCATGTTGGCTTTGTATTTGTTCCTCAGAAAGTTACACTCATTAAAGACACAAAACCACAGGCATCTTTTAGGGTCTTTGTAACAACCATCATTAGCTCTTCCCATATTTAGAAAGAATAATGAACTGCAGAACTCACATTTTTCCTGACCAAAGGACTTATTTTGTCTTGTTCAACCATCTCCAAGATCAACATGAGTTTTTACTGTGAACATAAAACTACTCAGTTGTGACAAAAGGGTGACCACAAGAACATTGGTTATTGTTTCTCATCTTTATGCCTAAACACACAGTTTGGTGCAGTTTTGTTGACATGATTCCATTCAGGACAAAGCTCAACCCTGATCCAAGAGGAGAGAACACGCCTGTGTTCCCTGGTCACAACCAGCTCCAGCTGTTGGGATTCTACAGCACCATTCCCCACCTGTCTCCAGCTGTTTTATTTAGAAATTTGTTCTAAACTTTCACATTCCTCAGGCAAGTTCTCCTGTATTTATTCTCACATAAAAGATAAGCTAAATATTTTAATGGGGTCTTGTTATAAAAAGAAAACGTTGTATTTCCAATACAAGTAGGAGGTCAGTAAGGGGGTGTGTGTTAAGAAAATATGCCTATATTTAGCCACACACAAAAGTCACTGAAGAATAGAAGGCAGGATTCCTTCCAATTATGTTTTTAATCAGTGACTTTTACACTTACATTCTCCACTTGAAAACACATTTAAACACACTTAACTGTTACAAAGTAGAAATTTAAAGTATTTTTTAGGAACACTCTGAAAAGAACATGCATCACATATTCACCACAGCCATTACCTTCTCAAATTCCATCTTGTCTCCAATCATTTACTCTGAGGATTCACTAAAGGGACCAAGAAAGGAACCTCACAGAAATGCTACATGTCACATGGATCACCTTGAAACTCCTCCTCTACCAATCCTGCCCTGAGGGACAGCTTTCTGTTTGCACAGGAGGAGCACACAGCTACTAGGTAGTCCTAAGAACATTCTTGCCTTAGATAACAGCAGGTGTGGTGATGTTACAGAATGCACTACACCTTAAGGCCAAATATCACCACACCCAGGTCGACCCAAGGCCTTCAGGAGCTGTTTCAAACCATAACATTCCCATGTGTGGCTTGTTCCAGAATTGAACATCCAGGTATTTCTGAGTTTCTATAAATCAGGAGTCCATGATTTATATCAATGTATGTTACACTATCAATTAATTGCCACAGCAGGGCCTGCTGTCACACCACATCCAACAAACCAGCTGGCATGAGAAGGCCGAAAAGCAGACCCAGTTTCACAGTGCTGGGGGATCAACCTTAGACAAGTCCTTACAAAAGGAGAAGTTCTAGTGTGCAGAACTCAAGTCTTATTAGTTCTGGCAAATAATCAAATAAGAACAAACAGTAAAGGTGTATTTTTGACTCATTCATTTTCACAATCTTTTTTGTCCCACTGTCACAAAGAACTTATATCAGCAGATCATAATGCTCCTTCAAAAAACACCAATTATTTAGCTTTTGTCCCATACAATTACTAGTTAACAAATATCATATATTTGCCTTGTTGGCTGTGTTAGCACTACTTTTGTCAAGCAAGAGTTCATTTATCTACTTGTTAGGAGGTCACAGTTCAAAAGAGGGAACCCTTGAGATGTTCACCCCACCAATACTGTGGCCAAAGACACTGGCTTCACCAGATGAGAGGTAAAACATAACATGCAAGTTTAAGACAAGCCAGCTTTGTCTACCTGGAATTTTATCAATTGCTGCACAAATACTAAAGAAAGTCTTTCAACTGTTAATCTCCCAAAATTGCCCTCTCTATCACACAGATCTTTTCACCAAAAAAATTATTTCCTCTAAAACAAAGTTACTAAATTATTAAAAAAATTATTGAATTTAAAGAATTATCATTAACACAAACATTCATTTTAGTAATTTTCTAACTTCTTGTGGCTTTAAGGTTGAACAAGCAAACTGACAAATAAGCAGCTGAAATTGCCCATTGTTGAGCAACAAGTGCCACCACTTGTTCTACTCTAAATATGTACAGGGATGAAAAGGAACAGAGGGAAGCTATCAGGCACTATTGATTACGTCCAAACAACTGCAATTGATGCAGAAAGTATGAAGTCTTCTTGTAACCCACACCAAGTTTTCAAGCCTATCTTTTTCTCCTACTGGGCCACCAGCAATCCCATTGTCATTAGCAAGTTCTACAGGCTGTGTGTGATACAAGAACAAAAATTCACTCCCAAACACTTGGATATTCAGCATCACAGTGTTTAAAATCTCAGAAAGCATCACTTGCATTTGATATGCACTGTCAGTCCCCACTGTAACCTTCTTTCACTTTGCCAAGGTGGAATCTGCTTTGTTTGCAGAGCTTCCTGTGGTGTACAGAAGAGCTCTACAGTTTTGTCTTACAAGTAGGAGTTCAGGAAGTTTAATTACCACAGACAGATAAGCTTATCACTACCTCTATCACTTCATTTAAACAGTGTCAATTATCAATTCGCATTAAAGGCCAAAGCATTTACCCAAATACCAGCACCAAGCATGGCCAGAATACTTCTCAGATACAGGGGTTTCCTAAGACATTCATTTTACTCTTTAAAGTAATTAATTAACAAATTAACTAACTTGTCCACATATCTTGATTTTGATCTAACAAGCCCAAGATCATCCCAGAACACAAGCCCTGGGTGCACTTTTGCCTGAAGCTCAGGCTGGAAGGCAGAATCCTCTGCACTGATTCCACTCAGCCACTCCGACCTCAAACACTGCCCATGTGATTTGTTTGCCAGAAATCTCTGCTCAACCTGACTCACAGTTCACACATGCAGGGTACAGATATCTGAAGGAGTCATGTGGAACTGGCACAGCTTCCTTGGGAGGGTCGGCAGGACCCGGCCCGTCTGACAGGGGCTCATTTGCACAACCCAATCACTCCTTAACTCCTGCACCGACACGGGTGGGGCAAAGTAACTGGGAAACCTTTTCCCAAGCTCCCTTCTGTTCAAAAGCTATTTCTTAAAGCTTTCATTCCACTCTTTGACACCAGGTTATAGCACATCAGTCAGAATCTTCATAGCTTTTGATTCATCTCGAAGCTCACGGTGTTTAAAAGACTTGAGTATTAAGGAAAAACAACTTCTGCTTTTAAAACAAAATACAAGTTGCTTCTTGTTGGGTGAATCACCAGGTCCACTTGCTCTCCAATTAAATGAGTTGTCTCTTTCCCCTGCCCAAAAATTTGTTTGTCATGTAACACATCAACTTTCTCCTAATCTGCTTCTAAAGAAAGCATCACACTCAGGACAGCCCCTTCCAGAAATTTAGTTTGCAGCCAAGTGGAGTGTCCAGCAGAGAACAGCTCCCAGATCCCTGAGGGAACCTGGGACAATGGGCAGTGCTTCAGCTCAGCACCAGCCACTACATGTGCTTCTGCCAAGAATAAACTGACATGATAGATTATTAGCTTGAATTAAAGAACAGCACCAAAAGCCACTGGCCACGTTCATTTCTGGTGAGACGCTTTTCTAATAGTCCTGCAGCACCACAAATCCTGTTACAACACCTCTTGGCAAGTGCTGACTCACAGAATCACAGATGTTTGAAAAGATCTCATTCTTTTCTCAGTCTAGTACAAACTCCTGCCTGAAAAGCACAGTCAACACTGGATTCAAACAGCCTGCTCAAGACTCGGTCCAGGCTTCTGAACTTGAAAACCACCAAGAACAGCGATTTCAGTGCCTATGGCCAACAAATCTTTAACCATCCTCCAAATTACTCTTTCCCCTTACACTGAAATCTCCTCTCCAGTGACTCCTCCTGCTCCTTTTATGGCTCCTGTCTCCCATTCTTCTTCTGTGAACTTCTGTAAAAAGTCTGACTTCAATTTCTCATCCCAAAAAATAAGAAATTTGTCTTTGCCCAGCTCTGAGAGCTCCATCGCACCCGACCTGCCACTTCCAAGCACTTCCCATTTCCTGGCTGCCCAAGAGAAGGATACATTTCCCCTGCAACACTGAAGCACTGAGGAGAGCAAGCAACAGCCAAGTTAAGCATTAACAAACACAGGAATCCCAACCATCTCCCTGACAACCTTCATTTAGGCTGTTTCCCCAAGTAGCACGTTGCAAAGATGTGTAACTGCTCCCTGCCCTCCTGCCAGCCCATTCCCAGGGTTGGCATGAGATCAGATGATTGTTTGCTAAAACAATTTAGATATTTTCTGTCCATTTCATTGTAAACAAAGATAATGACAAATAAACCAGGCACCCATTCCCCCCACCAGTCCTTGTGACAGCAAAAAATGAGGGAGGAATAAAAATCACCTGTAAAAAACTCTTCAAACTCAGAGCTCCCTCAGCAGCTCTTATATGCCCAAGTGCTCACAAGACACATGAAACTTCAGTAAGATACTCCAGTTTACAGACTACCAGTGTAAAAACTGGGACTAAATTCTTATTGTGCAGTTCTGTCACAGTCAACAAGCTGTATGAAACCTCAGTGCCTCTAAATTATCTAAAGCAGAAAAGAACTGAATGTGTAGTTCTGATATAGCTCATGTGTGCACAGCCTTACCAATCACCTCCCAGAGAAATACTTTACAGCATTGTTGTCTTTTCTAGCACAGATCCTCTCTTGACAGCCCAGTCTCACTTCCTGTCAATCAGGAAGAAATGTCATCAATCAGAGTTGAGTCTTAAAAATCCCAAACAAATCATTGCACTTGCACAGGCCCAGCACCACAGGTCACCTCTTAGATTCAGGTGAGAGCAGAGAGAAACCAAAAACTTCCACCTTTCTATCCTAGTTTGCCTTCTCTCAGGATAATGCCTCCAGTTTCCCAGCTCCCTGGAACCTAGAACCGTTTTTAGTCTCTCATATAAAAATCTCTAGACTTCTTCCCAATGATTTGCCTAATTTCACCTCCTATGCCAGGAACCAAAAATACATGTCTGTGTGGAGCTATTTGTAGCTGCACACCCTCTCCCACCAAGCCCCTGCTCAGCACTCCCCTGGATGTGTGAAATAAGTTCTGGGGAAGAGACACTCTGTCAGCACACTGAGAGCTCCTGGAATCATACACCACACGTGGCACAGCGCAGGTTGATTCATCTCTATAACTCTTCTGAAACTTGGTGACTTGTAAGTTATGAAGATGAACCAACAAACTGTCCACACCCAACTGTGAGAACTTACAATGTGGACTTGGTGACAACTCAGCACTTGCACAAATCATGGGACTTCTCTGCAAGAAGCTCCTTCATCTTCTTTGCACAGTGAAGAGAACAGGGCTGAGGTACAAGGAAAGCTGTTCTCCAAGTACCTGAAGACATTGGCAGCCCCAGCAGAGCCAATTCAAGCCAGAAAAACTTACTAAGATCGTTCTCCCATCTAATGGATGATGCCCCTCGCTGATTACAGTCTTGTTCTTCCCTTGCAAAGTCATGGCAATAATTGCTAAGCCTGGCTGTCCACTCACACCAACTCCATTTAAAACGGACCTGAATCCCATCCTTCTTCTTCCTCAGAAGTAAATCCCTCTTGATGTCAGTTTTACTGACTCTATGTCCACTGTTATTGTACATCCTGTCCAGAGTGGAAAAAGTCATTTAACCCACTCACTCCTTCATATCATCATAGTTCAGTCACTCCTCTCATGGCAAAACTATCTTTCAGAAGGATCCAATCCAAACAATCCATCACTGCTCTGATCCCTGGGGCTGCTGGACTGGAATCATCCACCCCCTCCGGAGACAAAAGCCTCCTACTGTCAATGAAGGCAAATATTAACATGATCTTCCTTTATCCACTCAATGTAACAATAAAAGTTTACTAGAGTGATTCCAGAATAACTGAATACAACATGCAATAGAAATAGTTGTGCTGTTCACTTTTAAGCTCAGTTCACTTAGATTTTTTCTAATTATATAGTTCTTTCAGAACAGAGTGTTCTTTTGTGCTTGGGCAAAATTCTAATTCCTATCCACAGCTTCCAATAGAAGCACTTTTCTTGGTGACTTTTCAATCAGTTCCCTGCAGGAATCTTCAAGAATCCTTCTTAACTACTTTAGCCAGGAAATAGTAAAGGTGGTACCAACGCAGGCAAACACGCTGTTTATATGAAGTTGATTTATGTTTATCCTACGCGAGGAAACACGAGTTTGTTTCCAATAACACCACAAAACAAAACACCATCTTTGGGGATCTTCTGCCAAGATTTCATTGTCATTTCAAGTCATCAGGAGTCCCTCTGAAACAATTATAATTCTCAGCAACTTTTCTGTGCCTCATTCCCTATGAATTTAACAACTTCCCCACACACTTTCTAACTTGGTTTTGAGTGACAGGAAAAACCCCCAAACCGTACTGCCAGGCTGAGCAGCCAAAGGCTTTATTCTGGAAGGAGGAAACACTTCGATACTTAGTTTTACCAGCACCTGTGGGAAACCCTTGCAACAGATTAAATAAAGTTTGCAACAAGGATTCTTTTCAGGAAGAGGAGGCAACAAAGTTTGAAGTGTCCGCTACACTGTTGCGATGGGAAATAAGGCAGAGAGCTGAGTGAAAAATGAGTTGACTCAAGGTTAAAATAAGTGTAAGCAAAGAAGGAAAAAACCGTATGAAAAAGAGGAGCAACCATGAAAACAGAAGTAAAACCGTATTAACGGGTTTTATTGCAACGGAATTTATAAAGCGTGACGCACTCCAGTGTTGTTGGCTTGGAAACGTAACCGTGCTTCAACCCAACGGGTCCCTAAAGCAAACACCTCCTTTACAACTCAAAGGCAGGGGCGTGACACACAGACCACCGGGAGCGTTTGTGCCAGAGCTCCCCAGGGCCCTTTCCCCAGTGCCCGGGAAGTTCCATCGGGAAGCACGTGGGGCTCGTTCTGGATTGTTCAAGGCCAACCGCACCCCGGGCACCGCCGGCCCCGGGAACGCGGCAACTCCCAGCTCCAGGGCCCTAAAAATCCCCTCCCGGACCCTCCGCGGGGGCGTTTAAACCCGACTCCTTCCCCTCGCTCCCTCCTCGTTCCCCATCCCCTCATCCCCCGGCCCCGCTCACCAGCTTGGGTTTGTTCCTGCTCTCCTCTTCCGCGGCGCGCCCGCCCCGCTTCGGGTTCATCCTGCCGGAGCCCAGCGGCTCCTCGCCGCCTGTACCACCACCACCTCCTCCTCCTCCTCCTCCACCTGCACCGCTCCCACCGCCGCCGCCGCCCGCGCCCGGAGCCGCCGCCCCGTCCATGTCGGTGCCGCGGAGCCCTCACGGCCCCATCGCACCCCGCCCGCCCGGGGCGGACCCACCGCTACCGCTGCCGCCGCCGCCGCCGCCCTGCACCGCGCACGCGCACACGGGACCTGCCGGCACCACCGCGCGTGAGCGGGGGGCGGGGCGCGCGTGCGCGATGGGGGAGGGAAAATGGCGGAGGGGGGACCCGCCCCGGGAGCGAGACTTAAATATCGTCTCTTTCGAGTGCCCTGTTCGTCCTGAACGCCTCCCACTGCTCCAGGTTGCTCCAAACTGGCCTTGGATCCTTTTTTTCCCCCCGGGATGGGGTAGCCAGAGCTTCGCTGGGCAAACCTGTGCCAGGGCCTGCCCGCCCTCACAGAGAAGAAATTTATTTTCCCCCTAATATCTAATTTAAAACGACTCTCTTTGAGTCCTTTCCGGCTTCCTTGGCCTGTTTCGTGCTTGTGCAAATAACGTTGCCCCACGTCTCCTGAAGGATCCCTTCAGGTGCTGGGAGGGCACAATTAATTCACCAAAAAGCTTCGTCCGGGCTGAACAACCCCAGCTGCACCCAGAAATTACACACGGAGTTAACAAGGTCGGAGAAGACCATAGGGATCATCAAGTCCATTTTACCTAACAACCTATCTAACACCAATCCATCATCTAAACCATGTCTCTTAAGTTCACCATCCAACCTCTCCTTAAACACGTCCAGGGACAGTGCCTCCACCACCCCCCTGGGAAGCCCATCCCAATGGGCCCAGGTTGGATAATGTGATGTTTTAACGAAAATTAAGCTACTGTCACCACAAACAAAAGAGTTTGGGGGGGTTTTTTTGTTCCCCTCTCAAGTTTGAGAACTGCAATCCTCAATGTCTGAGTCATCCACATGTGCTCATGGTTGGCAACAATGGAAAGTTGTCCCAGCTGTTTCTGAGGATTCCAGAATCCCTTCCTTCTCTGTGGAAGTTGAAGGTCTCTCGGGATAGCTGGTGTCAGTGTGGATTGGGGAAACGTGGAATCACTATCTGATTATCACTGACCTCTAATCTGGTTATTAAAGGTGTCATATTGACACATGCCTTCATATTAATATAATCATTATTTTTACAAGAAAGATGCACATTTTTTGCCTGTATAGCTGAATCTATGCTTGTTAAATTACACAGTCCTGATCTACTGTTTTGGTGGGACAAAGGCAGTTCACATGTAGATACAAGTATATTGCTTGGTTGTTCTCTAGAATTGCTGCTACAGTGGGCAGGTGAGACCAGCACAGGGAATTTTCTGATCTCTGTCCAATACACACAAAGTTAAATAATGCCTGGGATTCATGTGGGTGTCTGCATTTCTTGGGATTCCCTGAGGCTTATCTCTATAGTGGATGAAATATTTCCCCTTTAAATCCAGCAATGAAAACCTGCTGATAAAATCTGACAATACCAGCTTTCAAACAAAATGACAGCTCTAAAACTTGCTGGGGTCTTAAAATCAGAGTAGAATCTTCACAATGGAAGTTAGGAGGTTATAAAATACACCAGCTCTGCCTCACTGGTCTGTTCTAAACTTTCCTTTGGAATGCAATTCTTCTAAAAAGAAATTATAAACATTTCTTCTACAAACAATTTTTCATTTATTACATTTTTTTTATTTCATCAGGAAATATTTGGGCATAGTTTATGATACCATCTTAACCATACATAACTTGGAGTGATGATTAGGCAAGTAACAATTAATTTAATCACTTGTTTGCAATGTCAGGCAATGTAATGTTAATTCCAACTACATACATTTATAATTTACAGGGCATCATTCTACAGAAACAGTTTAACAGCAGTTCCCCAGTTTCAGTAAAAAGAAATGGACAAATCTGGTTTTTCCCCTTGTTTTCAGTTAGCTCTAATGACCATCTTGTTATTCCATTTCTCTGTATTAAGCAGCACCCATAACTGGAGCACAAAGCTCAGTCAGAGAAAACAGAATAATTTCCAACTCTCTGACACCTCTTGCATAAATTTAAGAATGTTTTATCCAAACTCTGTAGTACTATTTGTTCAGCATAACGTTTAAGTGCTCAATAACTTTTTATCCTCAAATTTTCTGAATTTGCCATGATTCCATTTTAGCTGCTTTAGCCAAGTGCTCTTCAGTGAAACTTCGGTGGGCTGACCTCTAAGATTTAAAAGCAGCAGCAGATATAACATAACAAAATACTTTGGAGCCTCAGTGAAAACAAGTGCGCATGACAGAAATCACAAAAAATTGAGTAAATGTACTTTCAGGCCATGAGTTAATTTAGTTTTTGATGGAATAAAACTCGGATCACATTCATGATCTTAAGGAAAACAGGAAAACAGAGCACTGAGGTCAGATGTAAGGACTGTGCATATCTTTAGTGCTGGTACACAGTAAAAACTGTACCTGTGTCTAAGTGATGGAGAAAAGATGTGCAAGCACCAGGCTGTAGCTGCATCATGTGATAATAGAGTCACTCCCCAGCTGCTCTTAGTTCCTCTTCCTGCTGTTTGCCTGCTCTCCCAGGACAGATGGCTGGTTGGTTAAGCATAGTTACGTCTTTTTTTTTAACTCTAATTTACAAATACTTTGCAAGCCTCCACATAGGGTTTTCAGCTGTGGCTTAAAATTGTTTGAGTTATACAAAACATTGCTACAGGATTTGCTGAAGACGGGGTTTTGAAAAGCCTGCTATAAATCAAGTGTCATTAGATCTACTTCACCGCCTCCCCAGCAGATCTGGAAGCCTGCTGTGTTCTTTTTGAAAAGGTTTTTAGTCATACTCTTGTATTTTAGTATTTGGTTTTTGCCACGCTGTTTTCAGGACTGAGAAACAAATATTCTGTATATGAACCAAGGACTTATATCAGCATATAAATTCTGCAGGCAATTCTAAGCAAAAGGAGTGAAGTGAAATAATGTGAAATAATCCCAATTAGGAAAAATTAAATGGAAAAGCCCCTCAACACCAAAAGAAAACAAACAAACAAAAAAATCCCCAGGAAACCACAACTCTCCTTAAGGCAACCAGACAAACCTCAGATCATTCTGGCAGACTCTTTGCAATGTAGTATTTTGGCTCAGCTCCGAGAGAAACACAGTGTGGCCTGAGGGTGGAAATGAGTAGTTGTACAAACTGTTCTTAACTTGGCTTCGTCTCTGAAGCAAATGGATTTTAAAACTATGTGTTTTACAAATATCATTTCACAACATTGAAAGCATGGAACTCCAAAAGGCCACTGGTGTGTAGGTGACACAGGTGACTGCTGTGTAGGTGCTGACATTTCTTCTCATGGTTTTGTGTGTAATCTCAGTCCCATCCAGTCACACCACCACAGCAGCTCACACAGACAGAGGTCACACAATTATCTTACAGAAAAATGACCACAGACTGATATGTAGATCTTCCCCAAAACATGTATTATTTTATATCTGACTTGGGACAAAGTAGGTCTTTGGAGATGACTGACTGACCCAGCGATATCAGACCTTAGAGCTCTAACGTCCTCCCTCTAAACAGATCAAAACACAAGCATGCAAGGCTGCAGAAGACAGTCCAAGTGTAACTGAAAAAGCAAAGAATGCTGGCTTTATGAGAATTCATAAATTCAGTGATAATATTCTCATTTGCCAGAGCAGGCAGAATGCTTAATAACTGCAGTTGTAAAGCAGCTGCAGTTGACAGGTCACCAAACCAGCCATTCAGATTTCAGTCCTTGGGAAATGTTCTGTTCTCCACGTTTCTAGAAGTGAAGAAGAAATTTTGCAAAGTCAGTGTCTTTGTCCTAACTGCACTGGAGGACAAAAAGAAAAAAAAAAAAAA
>VXBA01005117.1:235737-336917 GCA_013399895.1 Serilophus lunatus
AAAGTAATTGCTGTGTATATTCCCATGAGAGAAAACATACTGTATTTAACTTAACCACAAGCAGGAAACATGCTGCTAAGTCACCCAGTAGTACATTCCCCAGCTTTTCATCCCAGAATTCTATGTCATTAGCTTAACCATTCTACCACAGAAAACATACCACAAACCTTCCACTATTCCTGGTGAGCTGTAAAATGTTCTCAAGCTGCCTTTTCCCTCTTCCTGATCAGTGTCATCACTGTTGTCAGTCTCTACTCTCCTGCCTCCCCCTCCTTTTTGCATTTTTTGTTTATATTTAGGAATTAAAAAAAAAAAAAAATCCTAAATTTATCTTCAGAAAGAAGTCACTCTAAGATTGTTTAGAGAGCATAAAATATGATAAAAGGCAAAAAGAAAATCATGGGGCCTATAGCTTATCATAAATAGGATTAAAAGTATTAACTATTAAGCAATTAAGATAAATGAAGAACATTATTTGCATATGAAGAGATAGCTCTATTGAAAAAATAAGCTCACTTTCTAAAAAATACTCCCTTTGACTACTTAATAAATATTATTTATTTGCAAACTTAAGTCCAAAGAAAATCTACTCACTGATAATTCTAAGAAATACTTGTTTGCTAAGGCTTTATTTAACATAAGCCAATAATTTCCTGGCCTGCTAGAGACAATAATTGAACATTCAATAGTGTTTCTGTAACCTCAATCACAAGAAGTTACTATCATATTCATATAAAATTTGTTAGGGATTTGAAGGCACATTAAAACATCCTATATCAACCATTAAAACAAAATGACATTTCATGTTCCAATCATGACCAGTATCACAAATGTTAATTAAAACCACAGGTAATTTTGAATGTTTATTTAAATGGAGAAGGAGTACAGCTGCAGCGAGGTCTATTTTCTATGGCTACAGATACAGTTTCTTTTTAACCAGCTGCGAGATGGCTGCACAACCATTGATTTATTGGGCCATAAACTTTTCAGTTCTACGTTAACTTACACATTTTGCCTGAACTCATTTTTAGGAAGAGGAAGTTCACAGTTTCCCACCTATTGTTTAGAAAAGTTTTTATGTTGCATATGTTAGGAAGGTAATTCTGCCTGTGCTCACAGCAGACCTGCAGCTCAACTCTAAGTCCAGCTCTAACTTAAAGCACTGATGCTGGAGGAGCTGTACCATTATTAAATGATACAGTTAAAGGATGAAGTTTACTTGTGCCAAAGCACTTTTCTCATTAAAGAGACTTAGATAATTCAGAAATGGTTGTTTTAATCTGTACAAATCTTTAGTGGTTTCAATTTACTCCAAGCCAGGCTCCCCTGATACTTAGGAAACAAAATGTCAATATGTTTTTTAGGTTTATGTTTTCCAATGTTACAGGCGTTTCTTTGTTACAAGCATTTTCCCTCCTTGAAACAATTAACTAATTCAGGTGAATTCTGTTGTCACTATTTTCTCTATTTTGACCACTTTGTCTGTAACTCTAGGTCACAACTAGGTTTATTTGCCTCCAAAGATTTTCTGCTTTCACATTTTAACAGAACAGTAAAAAACCATCATTCTTGCCCCATTCATGTTTTCTAGAAATAAGGAATGTACAAAAAAAATTGCACAGGATTACTTCAAAGGACAATGTAAAAAAATAAGAAAGTATTTTTCTTTGGTTTGGGTTTTTCCCACAGGAAAAACTAACCAAAACAAACAGCTGATATATGAAGTAATGGTAATTAGTTAATTATTGATTCTTTTTTTTCCCCCTTTGCTTTTAAAATATTTATTTCATAGAATAATCCTTATCATACAGAACTTCTTACATTAGTACTTTTATTTTTTTTATATCATTTTATGTTCTAGGACACAATTACTCTATGTGAATAAAAGACAGGTATGTCTCATAATAATTAGTTTTCTTCCCAGCCTGAAAGACCTGGAGAAAAAATGTTGCTACTAAATACCATGTCTCGGTTTTCAAAGATATAATTATTATTATTCATATTTTCATATGTGCTACCCTACCTTGTAATTTCTAACATAGTACATCTTTTTGATTTAGAGACAAATCCTAGTAGTTATCATGGATTTAAATAGATCATTCAAGGTCTCAGTAAAAGCTACTAATTTTTTATACTTTTTCTGTCATCTCTAGTGTTTTAGACACCAAGCACCTCTGTACTAACTATATCTGGCAGTGTAATTCAGAGCATGTTCTGTCATTGCCTGAAGTTCTGCACAAGGCATCAGAAAATGTGTTTCTTCAGAATTTCCCCCTCTAAAGTTCCTGCAGGACTTTGCTGTTTGTTCTGCACCTCTCCCTACAGACCAGCAGCTGAGTTGCAGAGCTTATCACACTCTGATATCTTCCCCACAGTGTTTAGAAAATGTCTTTTGATGTTCCTATCTCACAGCACAATTTGCTACTCTAACATAACTAAACAGTTGGATATCAACTCATTTTATTTACTACATGGATTCCCTTGACCACATTCAGCACTAGAGACTTTTCTATTTACATTGGTTTTCTACAGATTTTCACAAAAACTAAACACCACAGCCATTCTCATTGCCTGTAAATACCCAGGGCTGCTGAGCAGGGCAGAACTGAACTGGTATTTAATGGTCAGGCTGCTCTACATGGGAACTTTCTTTCTTTGTTTATTTTTGTCTACAGAGAACACTGTTTCCTGGCCAAATAGTGTTTATAATTTCTGTACATGAGGCAAAACATACCAAATAAGAATTCTACAGTGCAGGGAATGAGAAGTTATCAGTGGAGCAGTTTTAAATGTACCTCACCATAGCCCATACTCCAACAAGCAGATTTCAGGGTGAAAATCAAGTTCATTTTGAAGGAAATACTACACATAAGTAAGGCATTAGTTATGCTAATGAAGAGCTTTGAGGCAGAAAAATCGACCTGATTAATGCTAAAGATGGTGTTAAGAAATCCTGGTTCAAGTTGTTGGATGGAAGAATCAGGTAAAAAGCGGAATTTTCACCCATGGTAATTGACTGTCCAGCATATTAATAATTGTTTCCCTTGCTAGAAAGAGAGAGATTATTTTATTTCATTTTATTTTTAACTGTTCTTATATATGTGTAACACATACGATTTATTGGTGGTGTATGGAAGAATTTCCTTCACCAGGTCTGCAACAATTACAAATTAGCTGTGCTAACTCCACTAAAGCCCATTTTTAGGGAGAATGGTGGGACACACTTGGAAACTGTGTCCTTCTACATCAGCCTTTTACATGTACTCTTTTACACAAGCTAACAATGGGATTATTTAAACAGCTTCTTTAAAGGAAAATCAGCTAGTTATATGATACAATTTTTTAGTAGGTAAATTAATTTTATTGTATAATTTCTTCATGTTATTTAAAGGATTGACTTAGTTAAATATCTTGAAAAGCAGGTATTGCAACTTTGAGGAATGAGAAATTATGCTGAGCAGGAATGTATTTGGTGTACTCCCTATATTGCTTTTGGTTCACTTGATATTTGTATTTAACTTAAAAGAATCTTTAGTAAATACCACTGTAATTCACTGTATATCTAGAGTTCCTGAGGGAAAAACCTAGCTCTGAAGTCTCATATGTATCCTTGTCATCTAGCACAGTTCTAGCAGGATGGTATTGCTTGAGGCTTGCAGGGAGCAAGTATCTTCTCTTGTTCTGCATTTTTGGTTTGGTCTGAATTATTCCTCCTTTTGTGTTTTAGTTCCTTAAATATTACTCAGTGAACTTACTTGTGAAAAACTAAATTCTAGAACCTGTAATCAAAATTCTTTTCTTGTTCATTCAGCCCATTTTATCAATGAATGTAAATACTCTGTGGTGAAATAATACCACCAGTGAGAAGCAACTCCAGTCTTGTCCATCATGTAACAATTGGCAAGATTTTTATCCTTTCCTTACACCCTGTAGACTTAGAGACCAATACTGTACACCCAAGCTGCCACAATTCTCAGCCATGTGCATTAAGACCAATTGAAATTGTGCAAAGAGATCAAGGTCTGTAGGTTGGGGGCAGGTTATGTTTGTCAGTCAGATGATTATTATCAGTGCACAGTATTGCCCATTTCTGGGTCAGAACTCTATGGCATCATGGTCTTGATTGAATCTTCAGTGAAGGGGTGTATGAAAACAAAGCTGCCAAAACAAAACCTTCCACTCCATAGACCTCTGGAGGGACATGAGCACAAGCACATGGCAGATAAGTCCCATTGCTTAATCCATTGTAGGAAGGTGACACAGTTCTACAGTGATAAGGATGGGACAAGAACTGCTAAGCTCTTATGTAGAAGAATGTGGGTTTAATTTACAGGAATGATTGCTATCCAGTATTTTTCTAACAATCTTACAGTTTCAGTGTAGAAATAGTGTGGAAATCTATGGATGAAATTGTCAAAGAAGGCAGCAGGAGGAAAGAGTTAAAGTCCTCTGGAAATCACAAACAGCTGGAGAGAGGCAAGTCCACATCTACAAGTGTGTCTGAATGGGAATCAGAGGGGCAATAAGAGTTCAGAGAGGGCAGTGGTGTCAGAGTTGTCTAATGGCACAAGGATGGGCAGGGCTCCCCGGTTTGTCTGGGTGATTTCAGACTTCACTGAGGGCAGTTTCAGTGCAGCCTAAAGAAGGAGTGGAATTGGCATGTAGTTCTGCGGCCTTTCTCTGCTGGATTTTGGGATTCTGTGGTCTAAATCAGTCTTATTGCTTGGAGGGTTTTGTCTCCTTAAATTTTCCCAAGGACATTTGGACCTCCCATCCCCTCATTAAGGGAAGCAGCCTTGGCAACCTGAGGGCAAACAAGAGTAGAGGATTGTGTCTGTTCAGGTAACAGCTCAGTTAGTTCTGAAGTCTTTGCTGTGAAGTACCTCCTTTCCTTTGCCTTTTCTGTGTTTGATTCTTACGATTCTACATATGTCAAATTGGAAGTTACTTCAAGTTTCATTTGAACTTTGGTATCACTTTAAAACATTAGGGCTGCTGTAGAAGGAATTTTTTTTGTTTCTGTCTGTCACCCTTATCCCGTCTCCTGGTGCTTTCTTTTGTGTACAGCAAACATTCATGTGACTGGTGTTAAGTGGATTGCAAAAGTGAACTGGGTAAAAATTTACTTTATTTTTTAAAATAGCTATTTTCAGTCAGGTCCTTGATTTTTCCTATTGTGTGGTGTCAGAAATGCCTGCACTGGTACAAGAGGGAAGGCAGGGGAGAGAGCAGCGTAAAGCCCCTTCCCCACTCAACAATCCTTTGCAGGAATCCAGCTCCCTGCTCTGATATGGCCCAGCTGTGTCATCTTGGCTCAGGCTGCTGAGGAAATTGCTAAATTTTGAGGAACAGCTGTGAGAAGGCCTGTAAAACAGAGCCCTGTGAGGTGTAAAACAAAACTGCAGGCTGAGATAGGGTTAGGGGTTCAAAAGGGAAAACATTAACATAGAAACATGAAATCCGAAGTGAAAATACTAGGAACCTGGTGAAAGATATCCACATAGCAATTGTAATGCTCTCTTGTTCCAGCCAGGGAAAGCTCAGTTTTATCTCTCAGGAGTTTGCTTGTGTGGCCAGCAAGGATTTTTTGGGTGTTTTATGAGCCCCGTGAGTATGCTGTTCTTAGTGAAATGACTTGTTAAACCCAAGTTATGCTCTGTGGGTGTTAATTTCGAAGTTATTGCTTGATGTTTTCAAGCTGCATCCATATCTTGCCTGTGCAGTCTGTCTTCATAACCGAAGGTGCTAAAAAAATGCCCCAAGCAGTGATGGAAGGTGTGTTTTAGCAGCATTATTGGTTTGTACTATGTAACTATGTAGAGGGGTGTGTCTTGACTCCTTTGACTTGATATGGGAAGTGTCAAGGTGCAGCTGTAGTTTCATGACAACAGAAGAGCTTTTCTGCATTTTTAGCCAAATCAGTTTAAATAACGAGAAATGGGTTTGTTTATTTCTGGTCCCTTTTGGATCTTAATGTAATATTTTAAATATTCGCAATTTTAAGTTGTCTTGTGAGTTTAAAATGGCATTTGTAGTTTTGCTAGTTATTTTCTTTACTCATGTTTAATAAACCTAATGTGGCTGTAAAATGCTCATTTTTTTTCAACTTTTAAGTAATTCATACTAGAGTCTTAGTATGACTCAAATTTCCCTTTTCATCCTTTGTCCTCTACTAATTTAATGTTAGTATCATTTGACTGGCCATGGCTAACCTTTTGACTCTTGAAATTACTTTACCCAAGTAAATCTGCCCTTTAGCAAAGCAATTTATTTTCCTCTGTCTCTAATAAACAAATGGCTGTCCCAAGACAGTATCTATTTAAAAATCTGCTTGCAGCTTATTCTGTAGGTGGATTCTAGAACATGGTGGCTTTTCTGGGTTGTGTAAACCACAATGTTCCTTTGGGTGTTTTCCTAACAATACAAAACTATATTTATTTATACTTGGAAGCTGGTTAAACAAGCAGTGACTGCTATGTGCTCTAACAGGCTAAAGCAGAATAACCATCTTGAGGCACAGCAGTGTCCAATATTACCTTTGTCTTAACTGAGCAAAGTGTTAGCACGTAATACTGTGTTGCTTAGACTCAGGTTAGTCTGAGTTCTCAGGGCTGTCTTCAGTATCCAGGCTCACCTGAAACCACACATGGCACAGGAGTGTGCTCTAGGGGCTTTTGCAATGCTGCCTTTGGAGAACCTCTTCTAGTGCTTAAATTCTTTTTATTATTTTCAAAACCTTGTTTTCTAACTTATTTTATGATAGAAAAACAGTTCAGCAAACTTGGGCTTCAGATTTTAGTTCCTGTTTTTTGAGTAGTGTTTGAGACACCAGTCATGTAATTGAGGTAAGTCAGCGAATCACTCAGTGTAATTGCATCGTCACTTGTTTGTGGCTGTGTGGACTGCAGTTAAAAATATCTTGATCCTATGACTGTTTAGATAAGGGAGATGATGTAATTGCGAACAACTCCCAGTTTTTAAGAACTGAGACATTATTTCAGGATTTCATGATGGTTATGATTAATTGGGATCCTGGGCTTTACATTTATCATGTCACACTCTCTTAAATCCTCAACAATGCTTTCCATAGACTTTAATAGTATCTTATTTACTGTTATGGGAGACGTATTCAAGTATACATTCCTCTGCTGCCAAATATAGTGGCAAACCGCTTATGAGTCAGGACTCTGGCAGATAATTCTGCTACATATCAGTGAAAACTTTACTGGCTAGCTGTCATGTTCCTTATGGGAACAAATAACAACTTCTTGCATCTTGTTTTTCCCATTCCATGGGAGATGTTTTCAGTGTTCACTGTAGTGAGTTTATGCTGATAAAGGACTAGAGAAAAACCACAATTTCACCATGCAATCATTCTGGAGTGTAGCACAAAGTAACTTGGAGGTTTATAGTGTTATATCTATTTTTGATTAGTACTTGGACTTTGAAATGTTCATGAATCTAATTTCCATAGAGAGCAGCAGTTAAGGGCAAGTTACTGGATAAACACAGCGATATCCCAAACTAGAAATATATAATTTTTGCAGCAGTTTTGAAAGTCTTTGGATATATTGCTCTTTTTTTAAGCAGGAAAAATGCATTGTAAAATCACATTAGTAAATAAAGAGGTATATAATAAATATTGATGATGATGATTATTATTATTATTCATAATGTTTCCTCATAGCAGTAATTTGGGAAGAAGCTTTCCTGCCAGTTCTTTGTATATCTCCTGACTAGTATTTTTTTTTCCCCGTATAATCTATAAAGTACACAAGGAGATGCTTGTCAGCACCTTGTTAGAATTGCTTGAATTTAATACCAGCTGTGGAAGACTAGTTATTGCTCAGGTATGTCCAATGCTTACACTTATTTTAAATATGCAAATATACAGAAATAATATAGCATAATAAGAAGCTTGTTATCATCTCAGATCAGTGGATCAAGGTTACTCAGTGACTAATCAGCTGGACACTCAACTGAGATGGGGAAACAATATTTGCTTGTTCTTGACCAATTACTTGAACCCCAGGCTTTTGTTGTGACTGCCCTGGCAGATGGGTTATATTAATCTAATAGTCTTTCATAGAAGCAACAAGATAATCAGAAGTGGTTGGCATGTTTTGTTAGTTTTTGGTGGTTTTGTTGGGTTTTTTGGGGTTTTTTTTGTTTGTTTGTTTTTCTTTTTTTTTTTTTTAATCAATTCTAGTGCAGAGCACTCTGCGGGAGAGTGAAATGTTCAGTTCAGCTGAGCATGGGGCCAGAACTGGCCTTCCAGTACTACGATGCTCCTGTGGCAGGGGTGTCAGCTACCAGATGCTTTCTTCTGAAGCTGGGAAAGCTTTTCCTGATGCCGATGCCCCTTCTCCAGAGCATGTCAGTCCTCGTTTACATCCCCTGCCACCCAGACACTGTGTGTTGCTGTCCTGTAGCTGCTGCTCTTCCCAGTTCAGGCTTGTATTGTGCTCTGGATTAGGCACTGGCACAAAGGGATGAGCACTTGGAGCACTTCCTGTGCTCTGCCCTCCTCCAGTCCACCAACAGTGTGGTGTGTTCACACTTCTCTTCCCACTCTAAAGCAATAAAGGAGGATGTATACAACCTCCTCCATTGATAAGTCAGGGTTTGCTCTGTTTAGCTCCACATCTGTTCTTCAAATGCAGAAGTCAATGCCTTTTGCTGCTGGTTTCTGCATATTGTATTTAGTAGTTAAGTTTAGGAAGCATAATGGAATAACTATATTATATTTGTGTGTTGTCCTCTTTGGAAATCAAGGTGTGATTCCAAAGTAGTAGCAGTGGTTGGGAAGTTAGTATTTTATCATACGGATGTTGAGGTTGTTTGGAATCCTCTTCATTATTTTGTTCACATTTTGGCCAAGTAAGTTATAACTGAGAATTTTACTTCTGGGCCAGTAACTGTTTGTAGATTACAGAAAGAAAATCGGTGGAGTTGCTGAGTTTGTCTTCAAAAAACAAGTAGATGTGGCACTTTGTGATGTGGTTTAATGGGGATGGTGATACTCATTGTAAGGTTGGACTTGAGGGTCTTAGTGTTCTTTGGCAACACAAATGGTTCTGTACTTTGAGTTGCATAGACAGAGCTTTGTCTGTGTTAGAGGTATCTGGTTACATAGTATAACATGCCATCTAATGAAATTCTCAATCAGATGCCCAAACTGTATTAGAATTAATTATTTATTTAATCTTTGAGTAGTTGCATTTTTATAAATTATTATATGTGTCAATCTGGTATTGATTTTGCAGTATCATTTGTCTGTGTCAGCTTATTTTTCTAGCTCTGTAGATTTTCTTAATCAAATTGAGACTTTTAAAGAATGACAGCTCTTAGTTTAAAAATACAATTTAAGATCTCCTGATTTGTTCCACCTCATTGATATTTTATATCAATATACAATGACTTCTAGATGCTCAGAAAAAAATTGAAATTTTAGTGGGTCATTATTGGCTTAAAGATTCCCTGCCAGAACATTTGTTTTGTAAGAGGAACTATGTATTCTGTACAGTAGAGCACTTAATCATAATGTCTCACCTTTCTTACAAGCTTGGCTTTATTTTTGGCACTTTATCAGGGAAATATTTTCTATGTGGAAATGTTTTGTGTTTCTCACATTGTGGAGGGAAGGAAAACTAGGCAGACCAAAGGGACAGAAGTTAAAATTGCAGCATACAAGTGTACTTTGTGAATGTAGTTGGTTCAAAGGAAAAAATTCTACTCTATTTGTAACAAAGAGAATTGGCTAAAATTAATTGAAAAGAAGAATCTCCCTTCCCTTTTGGTAATATAAATTTTGAAGTCCAGTCAATTGGAGGGGGAAATGTCCAAGTTGATATTTGCATTTCAGCAATCTCTATGAACTTAGGATGTGTCAAAACTCCTTATTGGGGTTTTATCTTGTCCTTTATGCAGAAATCAGTTAACTAATGGCTTTTT
The DNA here is from genome assembly GCA_013399895.1 of Serilophus lunatus. NCBI lineage: Eukaryota > Metazoa > Chordata > Aves > Passeriformes > Eurylaimidae > Serilophus > Serilophus lunatus. The sequence continues at coordinate 245,692 of VXBA01005117.1, forward strand.
TTAGTTGTATATGAAGCTACTGTAAACAATGAAGTCATGGCTTTCATTAATTCTTCTATTAATTCACCATGTACTGATGACCACAAGTGGTATTCACAAGTGTATGGTATTATTTCTGCATATCTCTGCCTTAAACTTGACTAAACTTTATATTCAGCAAGTAAATACATGCTTTGTACATTAGAGGATCCTGAAACATGAATGAAAGTTTAAAATTATTGCTCATACTAATAAAGGAGTAGTTTGTTTAGGAGTCTCTTAAGTAATGGTGCATTGCTGTGACATCCTCAGATTATGTTGGAACTATAAGAAGCTTGCTAGGGCAGAGACACTTCTAAGAAAAAGCTTTGTAGTTCTTGATTTTAAAACACTATTGCAGCACTGGCTGTTCTAGTGCTTATTTTTCCTGTGTAGCACATGACCAGTGGCCATGAATAAGCTGAAATTAGCCTGAGTCATAGCAAGAAATATTTTACCATCCTATGGGTGTCTTATTTCAGTGGTGGTTTTCTCTTGGAGTTTGCACCTGTTTCTTTCAAGGGCTATTTATATTTATCCAGTGTAAAGGAAAAACTTATTTCACTTCAGAAACAGGCATGTGCTGACTCACCATGGGGTGGCACAGTCCTGTCCTTCAGATCTGTTGTGCCATGTGCCTCCTCTCCAGCAGCTGCATGGATTTGAGAACAGTGATGGAAGATGAGGGAAGGGATAACAAGAGAATTGGAAAACCTAGTCTAGAAGAGCTAGGGATCCTGGAAATATGTGTGATTCCTACCCACCTCTGTGCTTTATGACCTGGCTGCAGTTCAGTTTTACTGCCTCACAGCTTCCCCCATTTACAGATAATCAAGAAATTCACTTTATTCTGTCTTTCATGAGACTAATTCTCTCATGAAATGGCAACAGTTATTTGGAGACTTCATACAACTGTCACACCAATTCCTTTGACTGGTGTCACACTAATAACATCACATAAGGGGAGAGAAATGGGACATCTTGGAAAAAAGAATACCTTGAGTGACAAGTGTCATAAGCACAGGATAGGCCTGTGTGAAGAACAACTAACAAGTATTTATAGAAAGAAAGAATATGGATTTTACTTAAGTTTTCCTGTTTTTTGTGTTTTTGGTTTTTTTGGGGTTTCTTTTTGAATATGTCACTATATGCCCCAGGGAAATATCAGTCTGTGGAAAAAAGTTCTTTCTCTGTCAACAAACTTAAGCTGTTGTTAGTTACACGATGACTAATGTGACCACACATTTAGCAGAAACCGGGAAACAGCTTCTTGTCACACTTCCTTTGGGCAACACTTCATGGTGACACTGCTCAGAAAAGAGCTGTAATTTGGCAGCTCTGGGATACACCCAGTCTTGTTCACGGGAGAAGGAGGGTACAAGCAAGTAACTTTGGCTTGCTAGAATGATAAAAAATTATTTTAACCAATTACTCGGTTTTTTCTTGTGCATGTATAGAAACTAAAAGGAAGCTTTCAGTTGTGCCAGTGATCCTTCTACAAACCCAAGGGTTGCTACATTCCAGATCTCTGAGTAGTGATGTCTCATGAGGAAAGCCTTAAGTGCTCTGTTTTCAGGATCAGTGAGGATGTTTTTGATTTAATGAAAAAGTAAATATAAATTAAATAGGCGCTTTAAAAATGTGGACTTCTAAGCAGCAAAACAGGCATAAACAATGTAAAGCATTGAAATGACTCTTAAACTCTGCTTAAAGCAGTGTTTTCCAGTTGACAGACCAATAAAAGTTCATGGAATGCTTCACAAAAGAAATGTAGGTTTCTGCAGTCAATCAAAACATTTTTTTTGCTGTGTAGGGTCTGGGCTTCAGTTTGAAAAGTTTTAGGGAGAAAATACTTGTGGCTGAGGGCCTTTGACTCAGCAGTTGTGTCTGAGCCATACTGCAGGGTGAGAAACAGTCTGTGTGATCTCAATGGTAATTTTTGATTTCTATTTGATCCAATTTGGGCATCTCTAAAGTAATGGATCTTGTTTGAAGCTGCACTGGCATAGCCATGATTAACTGTAACATATCTGTTTTGTGGGTGTTCCATTTAGCTACAAATGAGTAGTGAGTGAAGAGGAAGTACCCAGCATTTACTGTCAGTATCCTTTAAACATTTAATGATGACTAGTATGTTAATTAAAATCTGAGTGAATGTAGCTAATCATGTCCCACTCTGTATTTCTGGGGCTGAAACACAGACCAGTCTGACTCATCAAACACTCCAAAAACTGTTAAAGGGAGCTGCTCTAGACCTGTTGCTGCATGGAATTCCTAAAGAACTTGTTTGGTAGTGGTGAGGGAGAAGGCCTTGCTTCTAGGAGAGATTTCAAAAGCCTAGTGATATTTATAAAGACAAAATTCTAACAATACAGTTTTCAATGAATGGGAAAATGCATTGCTTTCACTATTATAAAACTCTACATAAATGTAGTATCTTTTATTTAATTTCTATTTTTCTGAATGCTCTCCTTAGCCTAATTCCTTTTCACATTAATTCTGAACAAATACTTTGCTTTGGAGTAAGAACTGCATGCCTACTTCTTTCTACATGGCTTTTGCAGATAAGGCTTTTACTTTCCAGACCTCATTAGGCAGTCAGTTGAGCAAGCTAAATGAGGGCTCCAAGTGGTAATGGATACTTACTCCATGTAAGTACAACAAGATTATGAGATACTGGAATGCTGAGTACTTAACTGCATAGTTATTATTTATATTACACATAGATGCATTGAGTAAATAACTCTGTTTATGATGGCAACATGATCTCCCCCCTGTTAATAGAGCAGATCTGGGTCACTAGATAAGGGGTTCTGTTTTCTGATTTGAGTTTTTTGTCTTCCATTTCACGTATCTGAGCAGATCTGAACCTTTTCTGAAAATGAGTGCCCATTTTCAGGTTTTTAAACCTGCATGGAATACAAGTACGCAAAAAGCTTCCAGCCAAACAAGTTTGTGAGAACCAAGTTGCGTCACTTCAATCTAATTTAGGACACATTCTATATGTTGATTTGTAATCCAGGTTGTTGTTATGATGTGTAGATAATATTCCAAAATTTGCCTTGATTTCTCCATTCTCATATTTAAGATATTCAGATATAAGGACATTCAGATTCAAATAGTTCATGGCTTGGGAGTTAAGAAAGACTCTAAAAAGAAAAAAAAGACTAAGGCTGTAAAAGGATAATTCATCTGAAGAGTAGCAGAGTTTTTGAAGCCTGACTTCCTTGACTCTCTTGCTCAAGTTTTCATACCTAAAGTATAAACTCTGCAGTTATTCCAGCATATGAGGCACTTACCTTATTCTCGCACTTGTCTCTGGTGTAAAAGGGATAAACTTATGCTCTTGATTTTTCCTTTCAACACAGAGTGTGCTATGGATCTCTTCTCTACAATGCTGAGTATCTTCAAAGATGTTGTGAAGGTTGTCTTAGGAGATCTTTCTGTAAAACTGAATTAAAATGGGAATGGAGAACAAATATAACACAAGTTCTTTATTTATAAGTACTGGTACTTCAGAAACTTTGGGAAGAAAGTTCTGATAGTAATCTGAAAGCTCTCTGGTTTGTCAGAAACAGCAAAGTGTTTGTAACATGAATTGCATGAAGCTTAACTGTTCTGACATCTGTTTGTGTTGGTGTTCTCTAAAGAATTGATGATAACTTTTGCTTTCCTTGCCAAGTAACTTGTGAAATAGTAAATAAGCAGTGGGAACAGTGTAGTTCATCAGAGTGAGTGGTGGACACGGTCTGATTTTCATCATTCTCCATGCTCCAAACTTGGAACTAGATTGTTTTATTTCCCCCCCTGGTTATCTCTCATAAACATTACTGAATGTTCCAACTCATAAGAATTCTTTTAAATTGATTTTCCTAAGTTTGGAGCATCTCCCCTTTCCTGCCACTGCACAGCTCCCTGGCTCCTTTGATTTGGAAGGGAGAGATTAGGGATGCAATTCCAAAATAACTTGATACTTTCCTGGAGATAAGCTCCTAAACCATATTCCATGTTATCTAGAGAAAAAAGGGTGCAGCTCTTTGCTTGCCCTCAAGTACCTCAGTGTTGCCATGAGGAACTGTCCCACTTGGTGCTGTGCAGTGCTTTTAAAAAGGAAAAGGAAGAAAGAGTGAACTGCATGGGTCCAGTACATGAAAATGGGAATTGCTACAGTAGGTGATTCCCAGAACCACTTTGATCACGTCTTTATTTTCTTAGCAATAATTAATTTTCCTAGCAATAAAAATGTTGGTAATTATGCCTGAAAATAATAAAGGTATTATTTATCTGCTATGGGTCTGAATATGTCACCACTGGACTGTATCTATTTCTTTGTGACTATTAACTAGTCATGTGACAACTAAAATCTGCTTACTCAAAGCAAATTATACAGATAAGAATATAGGCATGTGTTCTGTAGAACAAAGTTGGTTTGTGATGTCTTTCATACTGTATCTCAAAATAAGATTGTTGATCCATTGCCTTTTTGAATAAGATGGAGAGAAACAAGGGTGGATTTTACTACTGAAAAATAGTGTATACCTAGACAGCTTTGGGGAAGAAATATATTTTCCAGGGCAGATACTTTATATGGATCCTTCATTTATGGTCTTAAGTAGTGAATGAGCCAACTCATCAAATTATTGCAGGGTTCCTCATGTGATTTCTGGAGTGAGTAATATCTGGTTTGTGGGCAGTAGTTTCTGAGGTGTTTAAAGGCACACTGGATACAGTTGCCTTCTCAATCGACTACTCCAAATGTGAGCCATTCCCTTTGACAGTTCCTGGATAGTGCGATGTCCACTTAAATGACTTGTTGCCCTTGTGGGCTCACTCATTTTGTTTGGAACAATTTCTCTTCCTCCTCTGCTGATTAAATAATTTCTAGTGGTAGCTTGTATTTGCATGTATGTTTATAGACTAAAATTACTTACTGACATGGAAAAAGAGGAAAAGTGGAAAAAAACCCCAAACCATTAACATGTATTGGACTCATTGCTTCAGTACCTTGAAGAAGATGTAGCAGGTGATTTATACTTATGTATCATGCATTTATAATCTCATGTGCTGTAATTTTCCAAAACAGATATCTCAGCCACATGGAAATGTAAGTTGCATATTCAATGCACAACAGAGTAATCCCCTGGTACAGAGCAACCAATTACATTGAGCAACCACAATTAAATATGCTTAAATCTCCTACAAAGCAGCTTTATATCTAACTTCAAGTAGTAAGTAAAAATAATTCTGCAGTTACAAATTGTGGATTAGTCTCCAGTTTGTTACTCTATACAGGTTTTTGTTCTGTTTCCTTAGGACAGTGGTGATGTGAGATGAAAATGATTGTTTCCAGTGGAAGGTAGCCAGAACTCAGAAAGAATGTTAGACATCATAATCAGTATTTTAGATAGAAACCAGCTTCGCTTCTAGATTTCTTTTGTCTGGCATTGGGAATGAAAAACTCCTCTACCCATTCCAGGCTGGAACAAGAGCCACAGTTGTGGCCACTGCATACAAGGCAATTCTTCAGGAATAGGAGCAAGCAGTGCAGAAATCTCAGTCTAGCACAGAAGAAGGCTGGCCTTTACAAAGTCTTTTCAAGTGGCTCCTGAAAATACCTCAGTTTGCTCTGCTGTCTCTGAAGTTAACTGGAGAATTGTTAAGAGTTAGAGGTTACAGCCCTTTCATGTTAATTTTATCCAAATGAAAACAATTTCAGTTGAATTTTTGTTAATATTTCCACTCGGCTTTGTTGCATGACAGACTTTTTAACTACATTTAATGTTGCTACTTGTTGCTTTGGAAATAATCATTAAAGGAAAACGGGGCATCACAACTGTACACTAGTAATTCTGTGAAATACAAGTTTAAATGAACTTGCTTTTTCATAACCATGCTGAAATGCACCAAATACTTCCAGGCTCTTACAGCCTGATTTCCAGGAATATAAAATTATATAACAAATGGGATGGTTGGTTGTGTGTGTGTGGTTTTACTTCCACATGTTTAAATCCAGCATATATTTTTGCCAGTCTCTATGTTCCATTATAGATATTAGTAGGATCCAACCACCTCACTGTTTCCTGAGTCTACAGAGAGGACGTTGTTAACACTGATTCATGGATTGCATTGTGATTTATGTCCTCTGGAGCTCTGTTGCATAGGAAATGATGGTGAAACAGGAAACCAGGCATTGTATGAAAACATCCATAAGTATGTAACTAGAGGAAAAGGCTGCAAAAATAATTTATGAAAGATATTACTGTCTGTTCTGTATAAAAATATATTTATCATTGTGCACAGCTGGATGTTGTAATATCCCTAATAATGGAAGAGACTAACTTGATGTAAACCTGACTTTTTAATTGCACCTAGGGACTCCAGGGAAGAAGAAAATGGGTTTGCAGATACTGAAAAAAAAAGTAGCAATGTTTGGTGTAATCAGACAAATCAAAGAAAGGGGAAAAAAAATAGTTAATTGAAAAGTTGTAGAAATTTACTTAAGTATACTATTTCTCAGGTATTTCCAAGCTCATATACATGTTTAACACTGATATTGTAGAGGAAGTAGTGATGTTTGCCCTATGGTGAAATCTAGTGAAAGGAAATGTGCCAAAGCACTCTCCTGGCTGTATTTTGTGTCAAAGGACTAATTGAACTTGACCTCATCAAAATGACAAAATGAAGTTTGTGTGTGTATTCTTTCCACTCCCCTTTGTCTTTTTAATGTTCATGAAAGAATGTGTGTAAATATATTTATCTGAACTCTGGATCATAACATGCTTAACCTTGAACTCTACTTGTCTTGTTTCACTCAATAGCAATAGTGCTGCATCATGAATTGAGGTTTGACAGAGGTCAAACTTTAAAAAAGTAATAATAAGTGTGAACAAGTAGATCTGTGTGGAATTATTCTTATCCTGGTTATTGGCAAAATATATGTGTTTGCTATAGTTCAGATTCTTATAACTGATATTCTTCTTAATGACATAGGAGGTGACTGGAGTCCTAAAGCAGTAGTTTCAGGGATGGTACTCAGCAATATGTGACCAGAAGTTGCCGACTCTTCAGCTTACAGTGTTTGAAGGCCTGGGGTGAGGGTAAGGTTCATATCTTAGTAACTAAACTGGTGAAGAGATTAAATGAGATCACTGGGACATAAAGTCCTCGGGTCTGTATATCCACTTTGATTTTTCAAATATAGCTATTCTTTCTTGGGCAACTTAAGAGAGCAAATACCCCATGAAAACTTTCATAATGAGAAACAGTGCTTAGACTTTACCAAAAATCATTAGACCTGTCTGAAACCTTGCCTTACAAACTGAAAGGGCTGAAGTAGAGGTGCACTAAACTGCATATCTACAACTGAACACTGCAGCAATCCTTATTTAATAAATGAATGGACAGATATGGAGGGAAGAGTCCAGTAACTTGTCTGAGCAGCTTCAGAGAAATAACTCTTTCTCTGCCTTACTGCCATTTATAAGTTCTCTTAACAAAAGTTTTCCAAAGAATACTCTGGAAGTTAACTCAGATGAACAATTTTGTAAACTACTAATAAATTTTTCATATTGGAGGCTAGGGCTTTATTCATTTAAAGCCAATTTTGTTAGCTTATATCAGACAGAAAGAAAATGACTGTGGGCTGTCAGCAATAACTATAGGAGAAGAAATCATTGGGACAAAGCATTTATAGATCTCAAAAAATATAGGGAGAAATTAATTACCATTTAAGCTTCCATATATACCAGAAGCAATTTGAGCTTGAGTGGTCATGCTCAACAGAGAATGCCTGTCACAGTCCAAGAGAGAATTGCATTTGAACTTTTAATGTCACTGAAATGTGATTCATTTACCCCAGTCTTGTTTATTATTGAAGGTTTACAGCAAGTTGTTTGCAGTATGACCCCTAAAGATACTGTTTGTAGACAGTCCATTAGCAGAGTAATAAAGAAGTAATAAAGAAGGACTCACCTGTCTGATAGGTGAAGTTGTTGAGAAATAAGGTTAGAGAAAATTGCAGATAAGTTGGTCTCCCCTTGCTGCTTTTGAGCCCTGATAAAGGAGGGCACATAAGTGTTTATTCTCTTCCAAGTGGTAGATTGTGCAGGCACTGTTTTATTTGAAGGGAAAAGAACTGTAACAGTGGAGTAGGTTGAAGAGAAGAAAGGTTATTGCTAAAATTGGTACAGCTTTTTTTCCAGTGTTCCCAAAGAAGACAGTGCAGAGAGTACTGATGTTAATTAGAGGAAAGACTACAAAACAAAGAATTGAAGTTGTGATGGATTACAAGAGGGCTTTTAATGCTGAAATCTGTTTTCCTTTTTCTTTTATTTTTGCTGTGTAGGGATCTCCCTTAAATGTTTGGCCTCCTGAAGGAGACAAAAATCAATATGTAGGAATAGATGAGATGTTCACAAATCTGAGAGAACTAATATTGCAATAGTCAATTCAGTGTTGAATTGGTGTTGCCTTAGAAAACAAGGGGGTCACTAGGGCACTTTGTAGTAGTTCTTACCTTCCTGTGTTTTCTGAGCAGAATTCCTTGTTTAAATTTATTTTAAAGGAATTTATGTACCTTCAACGTGGAATAAAATTAAAGTGAAGACAGGAAAGCCTGGAATAAACTGAATGTGGCACATAGTGCCACGGTTTAGTAGATGAGATGATGTTAGGTAATAAGTTGGGCTTCATGATCTTAAAGGTCTTTTCCAACCTAGTTAATTCTGCTATTCTGTTTTGCATTTTCTTCACCAAATGTTTCTAACTTCCACTGTGATCAGGGAAGAACAGAGTTTTATAACATCGTAGAAGAAACACCAAAATCCACAAACCAAAGTCTGAGTCCAAATACAATAGTCATATCAAAATTCAATTACCCCTCACAGAATGTTGCCCTATGCATATCCTCCCTCACATGGCAATGCTTTAAACGTTGTCTCAGGGAAGAACTGCAGCTTGGTCTTTCAGCATCTCTGGTGTCCTAGTAAGGTCAGTCACGGCTTAAGAAAGCTTTCTGGGGAAAGTATTTAATTTGGGCCTAATCATAAACGGATTTGTGCTGGCGTAGTACAGTAACGTTGTAATGTGTTGGATTTGGGAATGTGATGCTTCCCTCTACTGGCCAACCCACAGAGAGGAAATTTTATAATTCTGAAACAAGCAATGAAAATATTTTAAAAAGAGCAGCCTGTGCTTAGGACTGCGGTAAGAGGATTGTCATTGCAGTCTCTTACATACAGCAAATTAAATCCCTTACCTGCATCACAAAACAGCTTTGTCTTGTAAAGTGACTAACATCTGTCAGTTTGGGGAAAGAGTAAGTACACTAATATTTTAAGCTACTTCATGTCTACCAGTAACACTAAGTCTTTTCAGTACATTACAAAAAGCATGCAATTAAGTATTTGAATGTTGCAAAGAAGAGTTTTGTGGAGAATGGAACCCATGAACCAGATAACTTCTGACTGGTATTTAAAATGGCCTTATCTTTGAGCTTAATTTCAAGAGTTTAAGTGCTCCTTTAATTTGAGATGAGAATTTGTGCATAAATCTCAATCTATGAATTGATGCAAAACCTACCGATTTTATGGTCAGTCATAGTCTCTAAGGTAACAAGAAGAAATGTTTATCTTGTGGTGGTAGTGTATTCTCCGTGAAATGCGTTACCAGTGATGGTAATTTTCTGATTAATGTGAACATTCAAAGATGCTCAGTTCAGTATACTGAGTATTGTATCTGACAGCCTCACACTGCCAAAGCACTTGCATGGCACAGGATGTTCTTTTCAGTGATCAAGAGACTTCTGTGTTGGAACTGCAATTTATGTTTTCCTTAAATGATGCCGTTTTACCTCTCTACTGCTTTACCTCTCTACTGTGAATGTTTCAGATCCTTCACTTTTGTAGTTAGAGATGAACTGCTCACCAAGAGACCTTTTCTTCGCTTTAAAATGTAAGTTCATATGTTAAATTGGCTGTAGCTATTGAAAGGCTACTCACGTTGGCTCCCCTGAGACACACAGGCACTGCACATCTTCACTCAGGACTGTTCAGCTGGATCCGCTGCTTTTCCATTGTGTGTTATCCCGGTATGACAGGCAGAAGGATGATTGCTGCTCATGTTGGAAGTGCACATTTAACAATTACTTTGCCTGCAACTGTCAAGATTATTATCTCTTGTGGAGCGTTTCCACATATTTGTAGGTGTTCCCTTTTTGTGTGATTTTGGTACTGGGCAGTAGCTATGGCGCCACTTCCATGCAACTATTCTTCCTGAATCTAGACCCAAGACTCTATTTGGACAGCAGCTAAGAAACAAATATTTTCTTTAAAATCCATTTCAGCACTAAGTCTCTGTAAGATATACAGAGGAATCCTATGGTTTGTGCAGCTAAAGTGTTTTAGAAATCCGTTTACTTGTTAAAAAAGCCAAGGCTGGTGTTAGTGTGTGTTTATGATAGAATCTGAACATTTCTGAATTTCAAGACTTATGAGGTTTCTTGAATGGAATTACCATAGTCTGAAGTTAGGAAAAAGAAATCCCAGGGAGTGCATCCTTATGGGTCTCAGAAATTGCAGTTGTCCCCCAGGGCAGAATAGTGTGATGAAGTGAGTTAACTGGCTGTAAAACATCAGTAAAAGGAGAACCTTGGACAGCAGTAAAATTTGTACCAAGCCTTAAAACACGGAGGGGTTTTTGTCTTCTTGAAACTGGTGCCTAAAGCGACAAATGAAGAGCATTGGATGAGCCACAGGAGATTTGAGTGCAGTCTGTGTAACCGAATCACTCAGAGTGGATGGTACAAACCAATTTTCTGTGGAATATTTCAACACTTCAAAAGGTGATTGGCTTCCAATTTAGAGCACACAACATTATAATTTCTAAAAAAAGGATAAAACTCAATTCAACATTTGGATGGACTCATCAAAGGCAGAGGCACTCAGCTTTGGGCAAGCAGCAGGTTTGCTGTGGAAGAGCCAAGGGAATAGGTTGACAAGGAAGTGTGCAGCATGTGGCTGTTGACTAGAGGCAATTCAGAAACAATCTCTGTGAAATGGCCTTTGAAAATATTAGGTACCCGGCCACAGATTTGCTCTGAACACTTTCAGCCAGTTATTGTGATGATGCAAGGACTTTGAACTTAAATGACACTCAAAGAAATTTTGGAATATTGCATGATAGGCCCAAAACAGGAATGAAAATGGTGGTGCATTGGTGGGGGGATTTTGCCCAGAATTAGTAGGCTAGTTTGGGTTTGTTTTTTTGTTCTTATGTGAGAGTACTGCACTGATGACTCCTCGAACTTTTCAAGGCATGAAAGAGAAAATGACGTAGTTTTAGCTCTAAGATGTTTAAAAAACCCAACTGCGTATGTTTGCAAAGGCTTGGTCGATGTTATGTGCAGATGTTATCTGAAAGTACTGACTTTTTTTGAGTTCCTCTTTACTCTTATTCAACGTGGAAAACATGGTTTACTTGACTGTGGAGTTTTCTTGAGTCTGTTCATACAAGGTTTCATAATACAGAAACTATAGTCCTGCTTGATGCAAATCAATCTTAGGGCTACTGAGACATGTCAAATTACAAAGAATAAGATGCATATAGTTTGAAATATGGGAAAGAAACTGTCCTGTTTCAAATCAACTGCTGAAGTTTTGTGAGCTAGAAATGCACACAAGGCCAGTTACCTAAGGTGTGCTCTTGAACTACGACATGCAATTCTTGCAGCAGTAAATTTAAGTTCTGAATTGTAGATACTGTTTGAAATTCTTCAATAAGTTTTAACCCTTTACTACCTCTCCCTCCCTATGTAAACAAGATGGTTTTAATCTTTTGGAGGATGCATATTGGCTGAATTGCACTTTCTTAAATTATTTCCCCCTTTCTCATTTTTCTTTCACCTTAAATAAAGATAAAAGTGGGGAAAAGAATGAGTCCACAGGACTTCAGGGCTTTATGAAGGGAAACAGTCTACTATTCCATAAAAATATAGTGAAATCTATTATTTAAAAAAAGGCACTCCCCCTCCCCCAACAAACAAGGGGAGACACTTCCTTCCTCCCAATATTGAGCCTACTTATAATTTTCTATCACTAGAATTGCAACAATTTATTGCCATGGGGTTTTTTGTTTTTGTTTTTTTTTTTTTCCAATTTTAGTTCTTTTTCAATGTAAGCAAAGCTAATGAATTGATGTTTTCTCCCAGGAGCCGGCAGTTTTGGCAAGAGAGGTACCAGCTGCACCAGGAGGCATGACAGCACTTGTATTGGAGTGGTTTTTCTGCCTGGTCAGATACAACAGTTGATAGCACTGAGGAACACTGAGCTTTCACAGTTGTATTCCTGAAGTTAGACCAAGTCAGAATTTATAGTGGAAGCAGCCTTTGGCCAGGCACATATGGAATTTACCAGCCTGAATTAGAGTGACACTTGAATTTAATTTCCAGTTAAGTTGTGACTTTCATCAAGTCATTCAGAGCCTTTGTGCTACGGTTTCCTTGTCCAGGTAATAGAAACGGAATTTGAGTCCCAGGGGTGTTGGTGTATAATTTTCATAGTACTCCACAATAGCAGGATGACAGGGGCGTGTGTAGATGCAATTAACACTAGAGGAGGCTGAATTGCACTCAACAAAGAGAAGCCTTTCAGTTAGTCTACAATGAAATCATAGTTTGTAACCCTGGCAACAGATTAAGGTCCCAAAAGGTGATTTTACAGTTCAATATTAATTAATGATACAGAGATTAAAAAGAAAGAAGAACATAAACAATTTCCGGGATGTAAATAAGTATTAGGCAAGAAACATTAAATGCACCATATTGAATATATGCTATCTAAAGAAACAAATAACTTCTGTACTTAGGACATGAACTTTGAAAAACTGTGTGCCTAGTGATTTAAATTCATACAAAGAGATGGTATTTATTTGATACAGAATAGTTTCTCGATGGAATTGTATCAAATTTTCATTTTAAGAAAGCTAGCCCATGAGACACAAGGATTATCAGTTGATGAACTGAAGATAACTTACTTTATCAGAACTGTTTATACCAAGGATAAATTTTAAACTCTCTGTAGTTTTTCACAATAAAGAAATCCTCCTTCTTCTGAGCTTGGGTTTTAAGGCCATGTGTAGGAATACAAGAAACATATTTGCTTTCTTTATCCACCCTCCCAATATTGGTTAATGGTGTGATAAACAGTTGTTGTACAGGTACCTTTTTTGAAGTATCCTCTTGTCTATGGACAGGATGTTTACTTTCTTCTCAGTACATTTTAATGCAATAGTTCTCACCAGCTCATGGCAAATTTTCTTTGCCTTCCTCTTCTCTCCCTATTTGCTTTGAAATAAGAACCAATAAAAGTAATAAGCTTAGAAGGCAGAATTCTTTTGTTTATTTTTGAAGAAATGATTGTCATCATCTGGACGACAAGCTCTGTGCATCAATTCCTAGTTGTTCCATCAGTAAGGAAGATGGAAAATAGGGAGCAAGTCAGCAAGGTGTGTGAAGAGGATTTGTGGAAATAAGATCTTGGAAATAGGACAGTAATGAATGGAAGAAAAGGATGATGTAGACATTTGAATTCTAAATGCCTTCTAACCTGAAAAAGCATTGGCTGCTGGGAATATATTTTAACTCATGTTTGTGTCACTACTGAGGCAAAGAATAAGGCATAATATAACATTATTGATGATATGACATAGTTTGAAAATTATGATGGTGACTGCTTTGAAGTGAATGAAAATTCCCCACCATCTCTCTCAATTTTGAGTCTAAAAATGGGTGACAGGAGCTCTGAAAGTTTGTATGTAATGATACATCTTATCTCTGACAGATTTGGTTACTCAAGTTTATTAAAGTGCTCTTGGTACTAAATATCAACACCTACTTTTGCTTCCATGTTAAATAAACGTCTTTGTAGGAGCAGAAAAATATTAGCAGAGAAAACAATTTTGTGATTATTTATGTACTTATGATTGCATGGTTTGGAGCAAGAATTTGTTCTCTATATTTATATGGCTGCTGGATACAGTGGCAGACTTACACTCTGGCTCTTTTTTTGCAGCAAAAGTTGAGGATGTAGAATGAACTGTGCAAGGATGTTCTGCTAGAGCCCCCATGTATGTGTATGTGTGTCTGTTTACTGCATTTCCAAGCTGTCCTTTTTAATTGCCTGGAACTTCTGGAGTAAACACTTTTATCTTGCAGATGGGGTCATGATAGTGGTGCTCAAATACTCATGCTCTGGTGTTCAGCTACCATAAATCTGCAAAATAATTAGGCCTCAAACTGTGTTCTTCAACTAAGGAACTCAAGGTTTAGGGAAACAAATGTAAGCAGAAATTATTATATGAAAAAATGTTAGAAGTAATTTATTCAATCTAATTATATTTTCTATTTCTAATGCAGAACAGAACATCCCAGCTTGAATTATCCCTAGATTTTCTGCCAACTTTTTATAGACTAGATTTAGTTCCTTACTGCAAGACAGTCCGTGGAGGTGTAACACTGCATTGCAGACTCTTTCTGCTCGGTGTGCTGAGGTATTGCTGAAATACTTGTCATAAGGGTAGGGATAACTATTCCTGTCAAAAGTTTAATAGTTTAATTTAGTAACACTTCTTAGGCAGGAAAACTTGCATGTCAAATAGCTGTTACACTTTTATAAGGAAGCTGGAACTACTGCTTCTACTTTATGCTCTGTCCATACAGGGATGCTCCTGGGACTCTGGTCAAGTGCCTGTTTAAACATTCCAGAGAATTCCCCATTGGCTGAGTTGAAAAGTGCTGAGTGTTACTTTTTTTTTTTTTTTTTTCTGTCTCTTTAATCAATTTTATGACTGCTTGTAAAGCTCCACGTAGTCCCTGCACTTTTTAAATTAATGCTGAACTTCTCTTTATAAATTTCCAGTAAAAAAGAGAAATTGCCATGTCCAAGAGGAAATTTGGCCCGTGTTTAACCATGATAAAAAAAAAAAAAAAAAAAAATTCCAGTTGTGAAAGTAGTGATCATTTCCTGTCCTCCTTAATGGTGGAGAAATCACGTTTTTTTATCCAAGTCCTTGTCAGATTAGCCCAGCTACAAATAAGCATGAGATGCATCTGTAAGGAATATATTAGTGAGACATCAGTTTTAGGGTTTGTAATTCTTTTTTGTGGTACCAAAAAGCCCATCTTCAGTGTCAGTGTAGTTTACTGAAATTCTGCAGGATTGGGGATCTCATGGGTTTTCACAGAAATGGCCAGAATTTAATACCAAAGAACAGTGAAACGAGATATGTAAGAGCTAAAGACCACAGGGACTCGAGCTGCAATTTTGTTCATATTCTGCTCATAAGGAAGAGTTCAGAAAGGGAAATTCTACTGGCCTGTTCAGTTCTAGTAAATGAATGAATTGCTGCACAAATTTATTTAGCAGTATCAGCTAATTTAAAGATTTTTTTCTTCTATTTGGGTAAATTTGTACAGTTATTTTCTTTCAGCATGAATGTACTGAGGTTTTTCCAGTTTACTGTAACTCTTCCCTGGTTACCTGCATTAAACAGCACTTAATGTAGACTGTGGTTAATAGTGAAAATATCCTTATCAATAACATTCTGTATTTTCTAATACAGTTTTTATTGAGGCATCTGTTCAGACATAAAACATTGGCTGCACTTAGTGTGTGAACACATAGCTAAAGCCTTTCTTATGCCTTCCTCTCCTTTTTGGAGATCTCGAGGGATAGGAGGCATGATTTTGCAAAAAGTGTTTGACCCTTCACTGATGTGACTTACTGAGATCCACAGAAAGGCACTGGAATAAGAATAACTGGAAAACTTGATTGTTGCTGAGAGTCTATTACTCACTTTACACATTAGCATTAGATAGCATGGGAAGAACAGTGAGAGGAAAGTAAAAAATAGCTTGGCTCTGAAGAACTGCAGAATGTTGCTATAGATAGGCTGCAAGATTAAAGAGCTGCCTTGGCATGTTACGATTCAAAGACCAGCAGCCTCAACTGCCTTTCTGTTGTAAGGAATTTTTCTTGGAAATTTCATACTTCAACTATCCCATTATAATATGGGTTAAATCACTGTATTTTGTCTTGATTTTCCTCAATACTTTCCTTTTGTCCTTTTGTTCTCTCATTATCCCTTTTCTGTCTCTTGGCTTGGCTCTAAATTCTCTACAATAACAACATATGTGGTTATTGGAGTAATTTGAGAAGCATATCACAGAATTGGTTGATTGGGCGCTCCTGTACAGATTAACATGCACAGCAGTAGATTCCAAAACTCAGATGGTAAAGTGTCTGGAGTAGGTGGTATCTAGCACTGGGCTGACCAGCTTTGGACTGAAAGGCTCTATGCTTATGTGCCTCTCTTTAGAGAGACTGTTGGGTGTAACCAGCATGCCCATGCCTCTTGTTCTTGTGTCCATGAGTGAAAACTTACACACAAACTAACTTCATTGACATGCTGGTGGAATTCTTCTCTAGCGCTGCTCTTCAGTTGCTGTTTAGAACAGCAACAATTGCTCTGTACACAAAAAGATCTGGATATTCTGCATTTCCTCATTTTACAGAATCTAAATGGGATTTAATAGACTCACTTCTTAAAAGATTTCTAGTTAATTGTACATTTTCTTGTTTGTTCCTTTTGTCATAGAATGTCTTGGGTTGGAAAGAATATAAAAGATAATCTTGTTCTGAACAACTCCAACTCTCTCAGCCTGTCTTTATGGGGAGACTTATACTTATTTGTGGTCCATTTTAGAATCTCTATGGAGTTTTATACTGGATATTTTACTAAGCTGGTGTTTTTACATATTTGTGTTATTTATTTAGTATTTTTTGGTTTTTGTCTGCTACAACGATTTTATTATTCTGTTTTCAAAATATAGCATAGTCTCTTCCCTGGTTTTAAAAGTGTATGGAAAAGAAAACTCTGAAATGTTTTTCAAAATGTAAGTAGCTTAATTTATCTGGTTTTGAATCAGACAATTACCAGCATGACTTTTATCAGACCTTACCTCTTGTTATTTCTGTAGCCTTAAAAGCTTCAGTTAATCATTCTCAATAGACTGAAAAATACTTTCCATGAAAGCTAATAAATCTGGAAGCATATCTTAAATCCTTTAACTCATCCTGCAAACAGATGTTTAGGATAAATATTGCTCATCCAAAAGCAGATATTGCTAATGAATAATAAGAACTGTATAAAATTGCGGCAGGCTCTTGTTTGCATCTTGAGAGAATCAGTGTTAATAAGTCAGATCAGTCATTTTTATCTAAGCAATACAAAAAAGCATATGTCTTCTTGCTTTGCCAGCTGCCATAAAGTTTTGGAGAAAAGCTTTCCAAAGGGAATATTTCTCAGAAGTATTTTGACCTTTATAGCTTACAAACCCAACTGACTTCCCTTTCCCATAAACTATTTTTTGGCTGAGATTCTTCTACAGCAAAGCTCTAGTTGAGGAAAAAATTCCTGCTCTGAAGGAAATAACTGGGCTGCCTTCTAGTGGCTTTAGTTATCATAGACTACTGTTGCTAAAAAAACTCTTATCTCTTGAAGGGAATCAGATTATTCCAAATTCAGTGTGTCCCCACAAATATTTCTGAATATTCAGTAATTTGCACTTCTGTGGTACTTCCATTTTAGGAACAAGGAGTTGTTCCTAAAGATAGTACCAGTACTACCTGGAGATAGTACCAGTCAAATGTATCTTTTGTTGTTTATTTTTTATCTTAAAAACATTTGTCTGGTGGGTTGTGTTTTTTTTTGTGTGTGTGGTTTTTTTGTTTGTTTTGTTTTTAATTTTGAGTAGTGTGTGGGCATTTACTGCTGGGCCAGGAGAGAGTAATTTCAAAAGAAATCACCCTTTTCTTATTTTTGTAGACAGTGCAAAAACTAAAGCAAACAACAAAAAATAGAAGGACCAACCAAAACAAAGGGAACACCTTGATGGAAGTGCTTCCACTATGGAACAAAAGGAAGATATGTGACAACAGGATCATTGAATTGAACATTAAGATAGTTTGGAAATTTTCAGTTGGCAAAGTACTGAAGTAATAAATATCTTCCTAATAATTTTAGACTTGCTCTGTGCTGCTGACACCAGCAAAAGAGCAGCATGTAGAAATCTAGTGAAGAACTTCATATTGTAAAGGGTAGGGGATTTGAGTGCCTTGAATTAACAAAAATTACAGACATGATATTTGGAACTTTCTAGTAAGATTTTTTTGTAATGATAGCAACTACTTAATATACTTCCTTTCTGCTGTGTCTGCCCTTTGTCAGTAGAAAACATTAAGATCTCAGTAAGGAGATGCATCTTTTACCAGATATTGGCTTTATCCTATGTCCAAGGATATAGACAGTGTATCTCCTGATGACTGGCTTGTCATTCACCCTCCCAGTGAGTTAATAGAAGTCAAAACCTATTGTTGTTTCATCATCATTGTTATTAGTTGTCAAGTTTATGTAACCTTTGATGAAGGATTTTGTTTCTCACTGGTCACTGAAACTTAGTCTGGGAGTGTTGTCATGATACAACAGAAATGACATAATAAATTTTATCTTGAAATCAGAAGATCACAGAAATTCTCTGGTCTTTAAGAGTCTTAGAATTGACATTTTTTGAAAATTCTTATGGAGAAAAAAGTGGCTTTTTTTGGCCTTTGTATTGTGAAAGTTCTTCTGCATCATTCTTTACATTTATAGGTGCTTTTTATTTGGTGGTAGCAGAATAGATGAAGTACTTGGAAATAACAATTAGGCCATTAGCCTGCACCACTAGCAACACAGTTGTTTAGGGACCTTTTATATATTTTATATATCTTTTCAAATACATAAGGAAAATGGGAAATGAAAAAAAAAAAAAACAAAACAAAACAATGCAGTTCTGCTCCAAGTAAAATTTTAATGTTTTCTGAAAGAATATTTTTTTTTCCAACATGTGACTAAGGTTTTCATGCTTGAAATGCTTCATAAATTAATTAAATGAAAACCATGACAGAGCACAGTGAGAATAGGTATGGGAACTAAGTTAAACATGGAACATGGAATTTTTAATTAAGAGGAAAGGCTAAGTTTTCAGTTGGATGTAGTCTATAGTAACTTTAAGGGCATTCAAAACTTCTTTGGGGCCAGCTCAATTTAAAGCTGATTTTTATTGTCCTACTTTAGTATTTGCAATCATTGTTCTTATTTCTGTAATAAAACTGCATATGCTGTTCTTGTTTTCAATGTAGTTACCTGAGATAGAAACACATAAGTGGAATTGGTGTTCGTCATGTAATTTCACCGTTCACCTTAATTCAGTTTGATGCCAGACTTGTCCTGTGAAAGATGGAGTAGGTTTCTTTCATGTTTTAATTTTTCATTGACATGTGAAGAATTTAGATTTCCTGCTCCGAATGTCTTCAGAGAACTAAGGTTAAGACCTTTCCTTCCTAAAATTATTCAGTTACCTGACAATAATAAATTGAATACACAAACTGATGGTAGGATTAAGGTAACCAAAAAGTTAGTTTAAAAATGTAAGCTTGAAAGGACTGAAATCATTATTGATGAGAAATCCTTCAGGGACATTAACAATATATTTGATAGTTGCCAAGGAAACGTAGCCTTCCCAGTGGCAGTATGCATTGCACATAATAAGTAACTGAAGTAATTCTAACAATGACTGATCCACTTCAATGTACCTGTTCCTTCTGCCTCTGCAAGAATTGCAAATGCCTTTGTATCCAGCTAGATTAGTATCCACTATATTTGCTGGACCATTAACACTTCACATTTGATTTTGCAAATAGATTCAAAACAAAAGCAGGCTGTGAGGTTTTTCTAATTGAGTGTCGTTTCTCAATGAAGCAGGCAGCGTGTGTGGCTGGTCTGCTTGGATTAACCACAGGGCATTGTGGAGAAGGGAGAGGTTAATGCAGACTCAAAGATTCAGTTATGACTGTGGTACAAATTGATGTGATACAGAATTAGTGAATTCAATTTAGAATAGCAGTAAAAACTTTTACAGTGTTCAGTGTCCTTTAGCTTAGGCAGGTAGAACTCTCAACTCCTGTAGCAAATGCTACACTTCTCTATTTATTTTTCCTGCCTTGGGTACAAAGCAAGTGTTGAGAGGAAGGAATTCTCTGTTCAGATGTAGCACAAGTCCAGAGACCAACTTGGGGAGGAAACATAATCCATTTCAAATATAAAGAATTCATACAGTAGCACATGATAATGGAAGATGCGAGAGTTGTCCAAGCACAACTGCCAAAATAGTTGACCTGGGTCCTTGAAAATGTTACGTGTGGTCTAAAAGAAAACGCCTGTAACAGAACAACAAAAAGATAAATTCTAGCACCACATCTTCCTTAGTGCTGTAAATGATTCAAGGTGACCTCACCTGCACATCAATTTGTTGGGCACAATGAAGGTTTTAGACTCAGAGTCATATTAGAAACTTTTTATATAGTCACAACATACTTGAATCATCTTTAAGGAGGCTCATGTTGGGACAATGAACAGCTTGGAGCACAGGTTGCAGTTGAGGAAAATGTCTTTGAAAACATCAATTTCACAGTGAAACTGCTGCAACTGTGACTCTAAAAGCAGCGAAAGTCAGAACATCTCCCACTGATATGGTGTGAAACTCACTGTTTGGTGAAGTGCTCAAGTGAAGCATCTGCGCAGGATTTTGGGATCCATGAGGGTGAGTCCTTCGTTCTACACTTGGGGAGTAAATCCACTCTTAATGCTGAGCAAGTGTCGTCAGCCCTTGTATAGTCCACTGCTGTAGAGGTCACTTGTCTGCAGGCTGAATTATGTTAATTCAAGTAAATATATGAATTTAAGCTCTTCTGAAATATATTACAAAGACTGAATAATAGTAATTTCTTGCCAAATAGGCATTTCCACAAATTTCACCTTGCCTGCAGAATTGATTTTTCTACATTAAGGAGATAGTTTTATAATTTAGCAGTACATAATTCTTATTTCATTTTGATGTTGGCATTTGGATGATTTTTCAATGGGTCTTACTAAGAAATGAAAGCTAATGACTTAATTGAACAGTAGCTGAAATAGTCACAAAAAATGTCTTTTTACATTGTAAATTAATGCATGTTGTTGTCATTATCTTATATAAATGATTGTGGGGTTTTGCCCCACTTTCTAGGCTCATCTCTGCTTTATAAAATAAATCACAGTCAAAATTCAGAGAAGAACTCCCTATTCTGCCATCTGCATGAAATATGCCTGTATCCATTATCCGAGAAGAATTTAGGAATTGATCACAGCCCTTGCTCACTGCCATGTCGTGGGGTATTTGGCATCCAGAATGTCATTTCTAACGTGGAGAAGGAAGTGACTGAGAAAGGCTTGAATTAAATATGAACCACATCTTTATGGAGGAGGAGTCAGGAGGAGATTGGAATCACATGAAGCCTTTCCTGAGGCATACAATCCAGCAGAACTAAACTATTTGGAAAGCCATAACTTTGTCCAAGACTATGAAAGGCAAATTTGTTAACTTTAGTTAAGCATTTATGTGAGTTTCAATGTTGTTTTTATTCCAGGGTAGAAGTTAAAACATACCATTATTCGGCACTTTTAACTGGGGGTTTTAAGCAGTTGTTGCATAATAAAAACAATTCAGTTTTATCCAGTGCTTATGGTCTGGGCATTGATATCCTAGTGATGGAAACATTAAAAATCATGATAGCTATGCAGTTAAATGAGTACAAGTCAGTCCTTGAATAATTGTCATAACATGTCTGACATCAGCATCATAATTTATCTTTGTGTGAGGGAAGCAGAAAGTTCAGACTTCTTTTTCCTATTGATCATATTTAGAGAAATCTGCAGTACAAGCACTTGGATGTGGAGGGATAAGACAAGCACGTCATTGAGTGTTGAATTAAGGCCTTTCACCTCTTTTGGCTTTTTATTGAAGACCTAATTAGTAAAGAAAGTAGTATAAAGAATCAAAGTGAAACATACAATAGCATTAAGTCATATATTATTGTTGTGAAAAGCATTTTTTTATGACTTTATGGATAAAAACCAAACTCAAATCATCTTAAAGAGCTTGGGGGAAGCTCTTCATGGAAAATGTGATTATTGGCATTGTTGGCTATCAGCCAGTGTGTCTGAGGTTTTTTAGTTGGTTTTGTTTTGGTTTTCTCCCATTTACTGACAGGCTTGTGGAACTGAGCTGAACAGTCACAATTGTAGCCTGTCCACCACAAAGGTCAAAACTCAGGTCTTTTACAAGACAATCTCAGCGGTAATTCAGTCAAGTACATGCATAGAAATGTAACAGAGAAGTGTAGTAAAATTAACACATATTGAATAATGTTTAAATAGTTTAAATGTGTGGATGATAAGTTTTTGCAAACTACGCGTAAGAAGCTTAACCAGTTTTTTTTAAAAGAATAAGTTATTGAAAAATGAGAACTGAACTTTTGACAGGCTAAAAAAAGAGATATGTGTCCTTGGCAATTGAGAGAAGAAGAATGACAGGATGAAAGGTCACTGAAGTTATGTGCACGTTCACATACATGTAGTCTTCTCTGGCAGAAAAACAACTGCGAAAATCCCTCAGGCAGATTTATGCATTTATTTCAACTTTATCACTTTTGCAGCTACCTCTGGCCCTGCTGTGAGTGAGTCCTTGGCTCCTCTCTGGAGTCTCCTACTTTTGCTTCCCTAGCAGTGAGTTGATTCAGCCAAGAGAAGCTGCTGCAATGTGGAGGAGTGGGAAGGAAGAAGAACAGCAATTGGAAATCCTGCAGCATATGAGCAATCTCCTCCTTCACCAGTGTTCTTGAGCTTGAAGACAGTGAAGAAAGGACAACAGGAATGGGCAGCTGTCAGTTTTACTGTTTAGCCACAGTGATTTTATCAGAAGACAGAAAACAGTACATCAAGAGTAAACAGAAAACAAATAGCTACACCATCTGCTCTGGTGGGAGTAGCCATATGGAATGAAGTTCAAAGGGTGCTGTGTTATGGTTGTTAACTCTTTGCATCCATGTTGTACTCAAACAAGTAGCTGAAGTGAGAGCTGCTGATTACTGTCTGTGAGTGGGATGGAGCATATTCTCCCATCTCATCAATAGTGTCATAAAAAAATGTTCATATAGTAAATGATACCTGAGGGGATAGCTTTTCTCAGTCCAATGAAAATCAGGAGTGGCAAGGAGATTAAAAAATGTGTTTCCTAAGTATGGATGGCAGGTGTTGCAATGGTGCTTAATTTCATAGACAGCTGTGGCTTCAGAATACCGTGTATGTGCTTATCCAAACTGGGGGGAGAGGAAGGAAGCATAGAAGGGACTTTCTAAAATGGTAACAGAACACTTGGAATACACAAAAGACAAGATGATAACAGGGAGACGGATCTTATTCTTATTCATTCTTTATTGTATGCTTTGCTCATTTTTACATTCTAGCTGTGCTTTCCCTAACTGAAGGGAATATACTCTATTTTTTATGATAACTTGCTAGTTTGGCTGTTACTCCACTAAAGTTTCTTAAAGCTAACACTTCTTTTTGACAGGAATTTTGCTGCACTGTAAAAGACAGACGTGCTACAATGTGCTGTAGTCCCTTAGTTGCATGCTGCTGTTATCAAGGAACTTAATTGGTTTTGAAAGATATAAAAATAAAGGATCTTATAAATTTATCAAGATTGCACTGAAGCATTTTGTGGTTTCCCAAGTTGTAGAATTGAATAGCAAAAAGGGTTTTATTTTTATTTTTAAGTCTCTGAATTGGCAATAAACAGGATAATTTGTCAATCATGTTTCACAGATGTCAAGACTGAGCTTTACTTAATGACAACAATTAATGAAGGATGATGAAAACTGGGCTACTGGGAGTGTGTGTGGCTCTCTTTGGAGAATCAGACGTAATTCTAAATGTTTTACATAGTGTAGCCAAGAGAATATTTATTTGCAATAAGGGTCTAGAAGAAAAAATCCAAAGTACTCTCACTGGAGTTCAAAATGTTGCACAATTATCTGTCAGAAAAGTCCTCTCATAAACAAAGACATTGGACTAAATGATCCTGTTATGGTTCCTTCCATATCTGTGGTCTCTAAAAACTTGACTGATCTTTATTGGGTAGCAGCTACCAGAATAACTACTTAACTTTTCCAGAAATCCAGCAAAGCAGATCATCTGCAATATCAAAATAAGGTGGCAAAGACTTCAAGAAATGTCATGATGCTATATGGTCGTAAACTCGGTTTGGATTGGTGGAAATTTGTTCGCAATCAGAAGCTGCTTACACTTATGGCTCAATGATGCAATGATTAGTTAGCAAGGAAAACTCATCTGAGTGTTAGTCCTTCTTGAACTACAATTAATCAAATTTCGAATTTTGTCCTTGAAGGTTTATTTACCTGAGTTTTATAAATTAATTTGGATAGGGACTTAGCTTCTCTTGATTGACCCAAATTAGAAAGATGATGGAATGAGTTTAAGGCCATCAGTGTAGGGATTTGAGAAATCTGATGGCTTTAGCCAAGAAAAAGTTATTCACAACATCAGAGAAGTGACAGCTGTGTTCAAGATCCTTCCTCTCCCAAAAATGGCCTTTCAGTGGGGCTGCAATGTAGCTGATCTGTAGTCAGTGAGTTAGAGAACCCCAACTTCTTCATATGCTTTGTTGTTAATCAAATCTGTCCCCAGGTCATGGAAAGGAATGATATCCCAACTTAGATTTTTACTATTCTTACCATTTTTACCATCCATATGTCTGATGTTTTGAAATAACAGGTGTATAAGCTGAGAAATATCACTGTGGGTTTTCTTCTTTTTTTTTTTTTNTCAATGAGGTAACTCCCAAGACTTAATGAACTGGGTTGTTCTTTCTAATGTACTGGCTGTTTACTTCTGCTTGTAAAAGTTCATGATTTACTTTGTTAAATATATTTAAATCTAACAGTATTAGAAAAGCTTAAAAGAGAAAGTTTAAGGAGTTAATCTCTTTAGTGTGTTGGAGTTTTACATAATTTCTTAAACTGGAAAGGGTTTGGTTTCAAACTAGATCAGAAATTAAGATAAATTCGGATGAAATTTGATTTGTAAATGCAAGTCTTGTGTTTATGAGACCAAGCTGTAAGTTTTACTGTTAAACACTTTGGGGTTGTTGGGAATCGAGCTAATGAAGGTAAGATGCATGAATCTAAAAGATTTAGGAGCAGAATTAATTCAGCAAGTGACATCATGAGCATGCCATTGACAAGGTCTGGGGTGCAACACGGAGAACATCCTCATGCTTACAGGGTTCTTTTTTCCCCTAGATTGCAGATTTGTCACTAGATAGAAGTGGAAATGCTCATATGTCAGAACAGTGCATCTCACTGCAGAATAGGATCTGCTTAACTCATTTTCAACATCCACGTTGTCATGGTAGCCTTTTGTATATGTAGGAGTTAGATGAATGCTGCAAATATATGTTTTGAATATGTGGGATGGAATTTCTTTTTCATCAGAAAGGCACTTTGTGAGTGGGAACGTAACTGAATGCTGAGGACAGTTCTTGGGCTGTGAGAAACCCAATTGTAATTCACTTGAATGCTTTAGCCATGCTACTTTTTCAGGTGGTTTGAATTTTAAGATTTTTAGGACTTCTGTGGAGTTCTGGGTTTTTTGGAGGCATTTGCTGATTTATTTGTTTTAAACACTTATGAACAGCAAGAGTTTTCTTTGTTCGATATTGAACAGAACTGATTTGCTGAAATCTTTTTTGTTTCAGGATTATATTTTTCTTGGCAGGTGTAACCCAGCTGGTTTGTCTGTGAAATACAGCCTTATTAGCTTTAACTTTTTATTATGAAAGTATCAGGTTTTTGTATCTAATGGTTTCAGAACAGCTGCTTCTCTGTCTGTTTTTCTGCCTGCTTTACTTATGGAAAACCCAGCAAAATTAGTTTTAAAGGCTTGTGGTGAAGTGCCATTCTGAAATACTTAATAGCCATATTCAGAAAAACTTCAAGTCAAATATCCTTATAATGAACTTCAATTATCAAGGGAACGTTAGTCAAAAGGTAATCAAATTGTGCATCAGGACTGTTTTACTGACTAATAGTAATTAAAACTTTCTCCTTTGCCTGCTTCCCTATGTTCAAAACGTAATTGATTGTATTGAGGTTTCTCAGACTAAGTACTTCAACCCTAGGGTTAACTATATTTCTAGATACTTAATCATATCTAAAGAAACAAGGGAATCAAAACAATACAGGAACCCCAGTATATTTGTGAAATAGCAAATAATCTTGTTGTGCTGCAATTAATTTGCTGTCTAGAGATGCCTCCAAAATGATCAAAGACTGCAGATAAATGGAACTAAATAAAGTAATAAAAATTGTATCTAGCAAACAAAATGTTATCCAGCTGCAAAAACAATTTAGAGTGCTTCAATATGAGGTAAATCTGAGAATAGTGATTGCTGAAAGCAAAGAACTGTGAAACTCTGCTGAATCCTTACCTTCTGCATTCATCTATGGCTGCATTTTTTCAAAGGTACTTATTTGAATTAGGTCCCTCTGTAGCATGTGGAATCTCTTCTATTATTTTGGAAGCAATGGAATGGCACAAATTACCAGGGAAGAAAAATAAATTTTCAGGTTGACTACTATGCTGAAATTTCCTGTTATCTATCTGTTTTTTGATAATATGTATGATGGGGACTGTGCTGTAGCTAAAAATTTTTCCTTGGATAATATATTTTGTGCCTATAAGTGGAAACAATAAATGTTGATTCATCAGCACTGATACTTATCTGAGTTGAGACAGCTGATGCTACAAGTCCCCTAATTCAAACAATGTTGATGACTCATGGTGTTAATTACTCAGTCTGTGACAAAATATATTGGAATTCAGTTTCTTTGTTTAACAATATGTTCCCTGGGGCAGTGGAAGCATTATGAATTGAACATAACTTTATCATTTGCATATTAAAAGTCCTCAAATGGAAACCTAAACCAAATTTCTGCCCTTTTCAGAACTAAATGTTATCCTAAGTTATAGAGCAGATGTTTGTGGCATGTAAATAGAGGATTGAGATGAGAGACTTAAATTCTGGTCACAACTAATGATGTCAATGTTCAACCTCACTGTTTTGATAGAATTTGGGATAATTTTTTCAGCATTCAGCCTGAACAGAAAATCTCTTTGAGATGTATTTGTTAAGATACAGAAATCATCCTGGGTAAATAACAAAATGAAAGGCCTTTGGTTAGGCAGCCTCTAGTTGATATTAAACAGCAAGCAAAAGAAATCTGTTCATCTATTAATTAATTTCAAGTCAAATCACAAATACCACTGCTAATATTTAAGTTGATACCAGTGAGGGACAACAAATACAAACTGCATCAAGGAAAATTCCAGCAGTAGGGTAAGAAGAGAAATTTTACACCGAGTGCCATCAATAATGGAACAGATATCCAGAATGTGGATTCTGCATGTTTGGGGATAGAACCTGGCTGACACGTGCCTGAACAACCTGTTACAAAATCCAAGTCAGACAATTTTTGAGGGATGTGGAAGGAGAGGTCTGGAAATCAGCCAGGTGACCTTCTGACATCATCTTCCAAATGAAACAATTCTGTGATTTTTGTAGGGAGGGGCAAATAATGCTTTACTGTTGTCTGAATCACCATTTTTCAAACTGCTACTTTTTCTCCATGAGGAGTAAAATTAAGTTCATATCCTTAAAACCTTAGAGGGTTAACATAGTTTTTAGAAATAATACATAAATACATGGAGTGGTTGCTATTTTTAATATAGGTCTGCTAGGCTCATTATTTGAAGTAGGTGTGATAAAAGGTGGAGTTGACTGGGTATTTTCTTGCACCTCTAAAGAAACTTTGATTCATATTTATTGGTAGACTTCTCATGGAATGATAGAATGGTTTGGGTTGGAAGGGACCTTAAAGATGATCCTGTTCCAGCCCCTGCCATGGGCAGGGACACCTTCCACTAGACCAGGTTGCTCAGATCCCCATCCAACCTTGAATACTCTAAGGGGCTAAACCATGACAGTCCATTTTGGTGGCCATGGAGGGTTTAGGTAATCGCAGATCTGACCAGAGTGTGTCATAGCAAATTTTTTATAAACACTCACTTTGAGTTTATTAGTCACTGGTCACAATGTTGATTTATTGGCACTCAGAGTTGTTGCGCTTCTTCTCAGAGGGGTGTTATGTAGCACCTTATTCGCAGTGCGCGTTCCCTGTCGTGCTGGGTTAAGGCTGTCGCGTTGCTGTACTTTGTGCTCGGGTTTGGGGATGATAAAACCGTGCCCGCGCCTCGGGAGCCATCTCTGGGCAGCTCTCGGGAACTGCAGCTCCTGCCGAGCCGGTCCGTGGGGAAAACACCTTCCCCAGTCCTCCTCTTCCTCTCCAGGATAATCGCAACAGCTCCTGAGAATCTTCAGTACCCTGGGGATGTTCAAACCAGCATCTTGGTATTTCTGTGTTTCCTGAATGCGTTTCAGTTCTTGTTTAGGGTTTAGCAACTATTTAAGAACATCACTCACATATCTGCACAAGGCTGGATGTGACAAGGACTGAAGAGGCTCTGTCTCCAGTCAGGTGGAGGAAAAGGGACAACCAGGCCAACTGGATTCGATAGTCTGTGCTAATGCCATCAAGTCAGAGAAGGGCTGAACTCATCTGGACTCTTGCAGTTACTTCAATAGGGAATCATACTGGAGGCTGAAGTGAGTCTGACTGGGAATGAGGATTAATGAAATTTTTTTTACACTAAGTCAAGGACTTTTCAGCTTCTCACCAGTGAGTGGGCTGGAGGTGCAGAAGAGACCCAGCTGGAACATCTGACCCAAACTGTCCAAAAGGATCTTCCATACCCTATGGCATCATGTTCAATGTATAAACTGGGATGAAAACCGGCTGAGAAATGCTGCTGGGGATCTGACTGAGCGTTGCTCAGTGGGTGATGAACAGTTGCAGGGTGCTACACTTGTTTTATATCTTTTAATTATTTTACCATCATTATTATTCTCCCTTCTGCTTCTGTCCTATTAAACTGTCTGTATCTCAACCCAGGAATTTTCCTTTTTTTCCTCCAGCTCTGCCCTGCCTGTCACTTGAGGAGGGGGGAGAGTGAGTGAGCAACTCTGTAGTGTTTAGATCCCTGCCAGGTTAAACCACAACAATCATAAAGTAAACTTGCTTCTTTGCAGTCAGTAGATGCACAGTGTGATTCATCAAAATTGCAAGTTCTAAAAAATTCTGTCTTTCATTTTCAAACTTTAGTGGGTGTTAGAGAAGGTGGGAGCTGTTATTCTGCACAGTATGAACCTCTTGGAAATGTAGACAAAGAACAGTTTAGGGCTGCCTGGTTTAGCTGCAAATCCCCATGCAGGTGGTAATGTGATCTTTCCTTTTGTATCTCCTGCTGTTTGGTTTTTTTATTATTTCTTTCTTGTTTGCCCCCTCTCTGCTTCCAATGTACATACTCGCCAGGGGGAAACAATATTTCCTCACAGTTGACCTGCATGCAGAACTACATCAGTTTTTGGATTCAATCTCTGAATCTGACTTCTGTTAAATGAAAAGGCTCTGTAATGCTGTCATAGGCCATGTCCTGTAGCTAAATGGCAAGGTGTTCACCAGAAAAGGGAATTTAAATTGAGGAAGAAAAGTGCTTATCCTGTTCAACATACAAGTGTTTAATCAGTGAGAAGCTGATCACTTTGAAGGGAGCAGTTGAGGAAAAGTCAGAAAGGATGTGCAGAGAATGAGGTGAATGACTTGTGGAAAGGTGTGGAACATGACCAATTATTGGAAAACTTTCAGGTGAAATGGTTTAAAGTTATGCTGAGTGAGAAATGCAGTTAATGATCAGCAACCACTGATATAGTGCTGTTGTGGTTTTTAAAATGTGTTTGATTGTCATAAAATTAAGGAAATTTGAGGGATAATATTTCTGTTTATAATTGTGTTTGATGTTTTTGTGGCAGTTGAAGTGAATGTTATATAAGTTGTAGCAGAATCTCAGATATTTTTAAGCTTACTACCTAAGGAACGAAGTTGATCAAATACTTAGTCTTTCTTTGATTTGTTTGACTGCCACCCACCATGAAAATTAGAATTTTGTTACAAGTAAAATTTTCCAAATTGCTGTATGGCAAAAAGAAGAGCAGAGAACTTCAACTTCTCTTTGTGTCAGTTGTTAGAATGTAATGGATTAAATTTGTCAACTTGGGAAGATTGTAAATCTTCATCATGTGCATTCTGAAGATCCAAAAGGTGTTTGCTGTGTTCTCCTATTGAAAGAACCCCACAAAATGCTCCAGTAAGGTTGTTATTTAATTTTATTTTGTATAATGTTTGCTTTGAAGATCTAGAGTTTAATATATTTCTTTAATGTTCTTGTACATGGAAGAATTGCACATCTTGAAAGCTGAATGTTTTGCAAAAAATAAATTAACAGCAAGGATTTTTTAGTATTTTTTGTATTGGGTCATATTATCACTGTTTTCTCAAAGCTAACAAAGTTGAAACTCGCGTATGTTACTCAGATTATCCATCATAGCACCTTGAAAGGCCATTTGCAGTGGTTTGATCCTAAACTTTGGGTAAAACTGCTCTAACTTGCAGTGTTTCTGATAGAATGATACAATCATACTGCTGAATGGACCTGAATGCCTTCTCTGGTGGAGCCTTGCCAAGGCCTGGATGCAGCTTTGTTTTTGGACTGCTATGGACTTGCTCTTGTTTTTTTCTCCAAGCATAAAACTTCTCCTGGCAGCATATTTTCTCTATGAATGAACATGGGCCTTTTCTGGCTGCTCTTATAGCACCCAGCCCCATCCTTGCCCTACAGGGACAAGGATAGTTTGATGAATTCCAATTAGATTTCCAATAACTTCTCTAATAAAGGAAAAGGGGGAAAAAAACCCCAACAAAGTAAAACTTGTTATATGTGGATATCAATTTAAGCAAGAACTAATAAGATGAGCTTGTATGACTCATCAAGGTTAGATTTTTTTAGATTTGTTCTTCAGATTGGAGACTGTAAAAGAATTTTCAGGGCTGGTTGTAAAAGCTTAAATGTTCTACTTCCAAAATGAAGAAAATGTCTCTGTGACTTATTCATCTGACTCTGCCAAGACAGGTGCCATTTAGTGTTACAGATGGTACAAGTGACTAAACTGAGCCTACTAAAGGGAAATATCCTGAATTTGTATTGACCCCATGTCACTTGTGGTGAAGGTGTGACCATACAGCTGATTTTATAGAAGTGAGAAGTCCTGTGATTCTGTCATCTTCCTGAAATTTCCAGCTTTTGTGTTCCTTGGAGTTAATGGGCTCATAAGTATCTCTAGAAAAGGAAAAGTTTCAGAAAGTTTGCAGATGACTCATTAGAACATTAGAATAATGAACCCTGATAGAGTATGAGTAAAACAGTTCTACTGTCTTAGGATCAGTGATATTTGGTCACCCATCAATGTTATGCCTCTAAATACATAGAACTTTAATTTTCCACTTATTTTTTTTTTAACAAGTCTTCAAATGGCTGTACATTTTCCTTAGCCTTTACTATAGATTTAAAACAGATTTTTTTCCTTGTTGAATAATTAACCTGAATTTTTCCCGTCTTTTAATAATTTTGATGAGAGATCATCCCTGGTAGCTGCCATTGTCTGTTACACCTCTGGTGGAACTGATAGCTAGAATACCTTTCCAGGCTTTAACAGAGTGAGAGGTCTGGTTTTCACTTGGCCAGTTCACCCTTTGTGGCTGGGAGGGATCTAATTGTTCTGTAAGTCCATTCACATTGCATTCCATGTTGGTCCTGTCATGTCTTTTCTGTAGTGATCTCGAAGCAACTCAGTTCTGTTTTGTGAGTGAGCAGCTTCTCAAAACCCTGGCTAAGACCAACCCCTTATCATTTGTTAGATGGTGGTTTAATTTCAGTGTTTTTGAGGAGCTTCATGACATCATGTAGAAAACATGCAGTCACCTAGTACATCTCCAGCAAATATTGTTTTAATATTCCTGAAGCACTTGCAATGCTTTATCTTTTTTTGTTAAGGTGGAATGATTCTATTTCCTCCTGTTTAATTATTGCTATTCCTGTTCAGTGTAAGCCTTGAAGTGGATTTGTATTTCAGTGATAGAATGGGGGCAGCACTAGAAAATTACACGGACTTGTTTTTTCTCTATAGGCTTTTATTAAACGACCACATGCTTGATAGGGAAGCTGGTTCTGTCAAGAATTTAAAATCATCTGACAAGAACCTGTAGAGCTTAATTTTCTTTAAACTGTTAAATGGAAATCTGAACATGGGGAGTGTCTATGGAAGAGGCATTAAATGAAACACTTAGCAGCAGAGCACCTACAAATTCAAGAGCTAATAGATTGTTATCTGCCACAATTTAAAATCCTGAGACCAAATAAAATTCTAAATGTGGATTCTTATTCCTGTGTGCAGCTTGAGCAGCCTTTCTTAAATTGTTCTGTGCATAATTTAATGTTCATCCTTTTAACTTAGAAGGCATATTGCCAAAGAATTGCTTGTACGGTTAAAGAAAAAAAATAAAAATCAGTGAGCGTAGCCCATAAATAAGCTTCCTTTACTTCCCTTTCCAGGTTTTTCAACAAATGATACAGGGTATACTCTTCAAAAAAAAGGCATTTACCAAAAAGAATCTTTTCAAATAATTTCTCATACATACAGCTCTGGCTTTAGGGACTTGCAGCAAGCTTGGGAAATTGCCTTCATTCTGTCTTAAGTGCATTTTTACTTAAGTGTTCTTACCGTAAATTCCATTGATGTCTTTGGTCCTAATTGGTGGCAATAATGCATTGGACTTGGAAAGCAAGTTTAGTAAAGTGAGAACTATCATGAGTGGTGTTTATTATAATTAATGTGATTTGAGATTATACATGACAAGAAAGATATAATTAAACTGTTCCTTGCAAATTGTTACAGTGGTTTACTTAGGAAACAGTGCTTTTCTTAATGGATAAGGACTCATTACTGGACAATCAGTTGGGCTTGGACTGAAAGTTAATTGGTTTTCTTGGTTTTATTACTGTACTGGGATGAGGTATTCACTGTTTTATACATATTTTTCACTGTGTCTTGCATTTTCTATTCCTCTAAAGTGGCATTTCCATTGCTGATTGTGGGCTTAGGGCTAAATTTTGGGCTACTACTCCTAGAACCCTGTTAAATATATCCAAAAGGGAATTTCAGTGAAGAGTCTCCTTTCCTTTTAGGGACTATGCAGACATTTGATGAACCAGCACTTGTAGGTCCTGTAAGACTGGATAATCCTTAGCATTGGAAGGTGTATCCCAATGTCTCCACAGAAAATTCCTTGCTCCAGTTTTGGACATTACAGAAAGCAATGGGTTAAACTTTGATGCACTTCCTTTTTTTACAGGAACTTATGTGTTCAGATACTTATAATATACTTCCTTTTATTGATATCTCTCTCTTGGGAAATAACCTACATTACAAATTAGTGATTAGATGTGTCTTTGCAGGAGAAATGCTCCAGTGTAGTTCCCTGTGCTTCCATGCTGCTTGATGCTTGTCTAACTGAAGTGATGGTTGGGAAACTTGAGACTTGTTTTAGTGTGTACTGAAAGATTCAATACATTGAAAACACTTAGAGCCTCCCTTAGGTACCTCTTGTGTGATTATGAATGTGGCATAAGGAGATGTTTAGTAGTTGCTTGCATAAGAATTTTGAATGTTAAAATGGAAAAAGGGTACCAAGGATGTGGGGCACACTAGGATAGAGGAACAGCGACTTGGAGTTGAGGGAGAGAGAGCCTGCAGCAAATGCTGTTAAGGGGGAAAAGTGTAAGAAGTCAACATGTGTGTGTAAGTTTTTCGTGTTTTTATTCATTATACACATGAGAC
Source organism: Serilophus lunatus (assembly GCA_013399895.1). Taxonomy (NCBI): domain Eukaryota; kingdom Metazoa; phylum Chordata; class Aves; order Passeriformes; family Eurylaimidae; genus Serilophus; species Serilophus lunatus. Next base: position 279,611 of record VXBA01005117.1, read on the forward strand.
TGATACAGCTTTTTATCTCCTAAAATACATGGAAAAAATACCCAGAATACAGAAGTTTGAAATTCAATGCGAGAAGAAAAAATATGCTTGGAGTCAGTCTGCTATCTCAAAAAAACTCAATGAGCATAGATCAGAAAACTACTGAGGTGACAAGTACTAAAAAAAATAATGTGAATAATGAATATTATTGTCTTCATTGAGATTAATATAGGTGTAAGGGAGATCTTAAGCACGCTAATAAAAATACTTACTTTATGGAGAGAAAAACAGCAAAATAAAGGAAATGGGTTTTTTTGCTTCTCTCCACTTAGTACATTGACAGAATTTAAGAGTAGAGACAGCAATTCAGAAAATATAAAGCTTTAAACATTTCTAAAGTCTACACATTTCTTGAGTTTTGTTGTAATTCCTTCAAAATCACAAAATAGAAGTTGACAGAGGCAAGATACTAAACTACCTTGAAAAATACTAAACAATGCCCCATATAGAGGAAAATGAAATAAAACTGCAATATAGAAATTCTGTACTGGCTAAGATTGGATGTTACTTTCAAAAGCTGCATAAAATGGAAGCCATTACCTTATATTTGCATTTAAGCAGTGGAGTTGTAAAACTAGAAAGATATAAAATTGTAAATTATAATCAGGCAGGTAATGTTACACGTAATAGGAAGATGGTTCATTTTGAAGACAATGTTTGAGGAAATGTTTTAAAGAAGTATTAAGACATAGAGTAATAAAATATTGGACTCTTTTGATGTAAAGGAATGTGTCAGTGTACAAAGGCTATGTTTGCCACTGGAAGCAGACTTTTTTCCCCCTAGAAAACTCGTTAGTTCGACTAACATACTGCCAATTCTTCCTTCTCTGTAGAAGCTCATAGTTCCTGTCATTTGTTTGTAGGTATTTTTCAGTGCTATTATTGACTTGAGAAATCAAGAGGAATCAAAATTATACATAAACGGTTATTAATACACACTCAGTTGACAAGTCCCTTTTTTTTTTTCTTACCCTGTAGAAGTTTTCTTCTGAGAAAATGAAACTTCAAGTATTTTCTTCTTCTAACATAATGAGGCTTTTAAGTTATCGTCTAAATGACATGAGCTGCTGGAGGATTGCTCTCAGGGAATAGCAGAGCGCCACTCCCAGGGACAGCAGTGCTTCCAGCTGTCGGAAGGAGCGAGGCAGGATACGTGGGTGGCAGTTGTAGGATAAAATAGTTTTGAAGTAGGGTATGCTTCTTCTAATCCTGTGCAGTGGGGTTTGGGGCAGAGATAGTTGTCTTTGTATAGCTACTGTCTAAGAATGCCATAGATATAGGCCTTAGTCAAGATCAAATAAAGAAATATGTAAATACCTATGTGTATACTGAAAAGAAATAATTTATTGAATTAAGTGCATTGTACTTCAGGTTTATCAAGGAAATGAGAGAATTGGAGCTGTTCAGCCTGGATAAGATAAGGCTCTGATGAGACCATAGAGCCCCTTCCAGTGCCTAAAGGGGCTCCAAGAGAGATGGAGAGGGATTTGTGACAAGGACATGTAGTGGCATAACAAGGAGGAGAAAGGCTTAAGTTGAAAGAGGGAGGTTTCAATCACGATTAGGAAGAAATTATTTACTTTAAGGGTAGTGAGGCCCTGGCACAGGCTGGCCACAGAATTTGAGAGACTCCATATCCCTGGAAGTGTTCGAGGACAGGCTGGGACTTTGAACAACCTGATCTGGTGGAAGTTGTCTCTGCCCATGGCAGAATGGTGGAACTGTATGATTTTTAAGGTCTTTGCCTACCCAAACCATTCTGGAATTCTAATTCAGACCTGTAGGTGTAGAGATACTTCACACTTGCCTTTGCTTTCCTGTAGGACAGGTCAACAAGAGCAGGCTGAGGGGACAAGAGTCAGCCACAAGATCAGAGAAAACCACTTTGCCAGGTGGGAGTACTGGGAAAATTGAGACACGGGAGTTCAAGCCTGACAGTTAAACATTCAGAGTCTACTGAAACATCTTTTTGCCAATGAGTAAAGGAATATTACCTAAGGTAATTAATGAGGTTGGGGTAAAGGAGGTATACTACTTGTACTGAAAAAAACACTGCTATAGTGCCATTCATTTTATTTTCATATTTTACAAATGCATAACGGCTGCACAATCCATGATTCAAATACCACACTTGTTTATGAGCTGTAAAATCCTACGCAAAGCCAATAAGTACAGAAATATGAATCTTAAAATTATATTCTGATATTTGTGTTACAAACTTGAGAACTGATAGACCTGTTAAACTGAAATATCAGCCTTTCAACAGCAAGCACTAGTAATAAACTGAACTATTTCAGTAACTGTAAACATAATAAAAATCCTCATGATGAATCTCAGAAAAGTTCATTTGGTGAAACTCATAAGAAATACATTGAATCTAAAAGAATGACTAATCCTACATTACTGGTAAGAGATAGCTAACTTTTTTTTCATGTGACAGGAAGAAGTCATGTTTTATTAAAGAAGTAACAGTACAAAATAAAGGTCCAGAAAAATATCAAGATCTCTGTAACCAAAGTTTATCTGAACTGATAAAAATACTTTCAAGTTGAAGGTATATTGAAGAACCTTTTCAAGACTGTATTTATTCTTCTGGCAATATAAAAGTTGCTTAATTATTAGTGTCTTTTGGTGAAAGTGTCAGTTGATGAATCTGGATTATCAGGATTTGTACTTAAGTCTGACAACTAAACAATTTTGGGCTTACAACTTTCTCCTCAGTATCAGATGAAAAAAAGGATTCAATTTAAATTGGGTAAAAATTTCTATGTTAAATAGGTTAATTCATAGTAGAGAAGAAACTCAGTCTGCTTATTTAACCTAATTGAAGTCAAGAAAATGATGCAATCAGAAGCACCAGGAAGTCAGTCAGTGCCTACTTGTTTCAGAAATACCAAGGGTATGTTTCTACTTCTAAGAACTGAGTTTTTGTGATACTGTGAGACAGTTAGGTGTGAAAAGTTGCAGTTGTAAAGCAAGTATATATCAGCACAAAGGTGCAAACCAGTTCCACTTCTTTGGATGACCTTTCATCCAAGTGCCATTTTTATGCAGTAAGCATCAAACAATACAGTAATGACTTTTCTTAGTAACACAAGATTAGTGGATGAAGCAGATTAATCTCAAGCATTTTCATTACTTTTAACTATATTAGCATCTATTGTCAATATACTGAGGAAGTCCATCCAGATGGCTGAATCCTGTGCTCAGTGCCTGCTGAATGAAGCAGGCTTGCTTTTTTGCAGAAATTGTGCCAAGATTCTCAGCAAGTAAATTCAATTCTGGAGATGTTCCAGAAGATAATCAAACTTTGACTGTGACCATTAGCAGCTATTGTGGTGAAGTAGGAGTAGCTCTGTGCAGTAATACACTGCAGATATTATCTCTGCATTTGGGCAGAAAAGGCAACTCTTACTTAAAACTAGTTCTAGTTTGGTCCTGTAGGTACAGCAATTAGGATACATTGGGTGTGTTACTTGAATACAGCATCTGGTTTCATTTAATCCAAAAGGGATCCAGATTAATGTACTTTAATAATTTCAAGATGTGCACCAGTGTGTGTCTCCTGGTGGGAATGATCAGGAGGTATAGGTCACTGTTCAATTCACTCCTGTGAGCTAAATGGAAGGTGGATGTACCGATACAGCAAATACACAGATGTCTTTGGTGAGTTAGACACCTTTTTCCATAGCTAGAGTCACAGATGGTAAAAGCAGTTGTTCAAATTGTTCAAGTGAAAGCATCGCTTGCTTGAGGTGTGTTTGTTTTGATAAATGTGCTATGGGAAAGGTGTCTCCTGGAGTGATCTTGCCTAACCAAGCACTGTGTAATCAGCCCTGCAGTGCAGTCATATACACAGGATCATGTTTCAGAAATCACCCCAAGGAACTCCATGTGCCTACTAGTTATTTTATTATTTAGCTTGGTATGTGTTCACTTGCTTTTTTCTTTTGGAAGAATGTTTCTTAATGGATCGTGTGGAGACCTCTGAAAGTGAATTGGTCACAGATGGTGCTTAATATTAGTTCAATAGCAAAGTCTTAAATCTTCAGCTGAGAACATGTTGTTCTTTAGTTTATGTCCTTATTACATATCTAGGTCATTTCTTGGAGTTAAAGGAACAAAACATAGGAATAAGCACATTCTTCTTTTTTTATGCTTCTATTTACTTTCCTAGTTATGCTCAGTGTGGCCAGTCTCAGGTCTTTGGTCTTGACCTACCTGGGAAACAGAGAGCTAAGATTCCACTCTGTTTTCCCTAATAAAGTGATGACAGCTCCAACTCCATCTACCATTTTTGTACTTGTTTATTTTTCTTTTTTCTTTTTTTTTTTTTTTTTCAGTTAGGCAAGTTAAGAGTTATCATCAATGAAATGTTCTTGTTTGTATTCTTTTTAGACCTCTGTAGCAAATAGTAAATGTCCCTCTTTCTCCATGAGAAGCATATTGTTCTCTATTAATGAGAATTCACACCTTAAAGAATACTGATAAGAGCACAGTGGAGCTAAGATTACATATTTAAAGTCGTTTCTGTTGCTAGGAAGTGCTGAACCTGCTATCTAACATGTTGATTTTCCTTCTGAATCTATCCAATGTATCATGTTAAAATTTTCCTGCATTTAAGCCATAAAATCAATTCCTCACTTGTTAAAGCTGAAATCTAGAGTCCATTAATATTCTGAGTCAGCTTAAAACCATAATTTAGCATAAAAAGGTAAATATGTCCATTTTCCTGAGTTCATATAAGGTATTTTCCCTTTGCTGTAGTATTTTATCTGCAGCATAATTTAGAAAATAGTTCTGATTGCTTTGTTGATTTTCCTTAAATGACAGATGATTTTAGGCAAACTCTCGATTTTTCTTTCCAATTCCCCAACTTGAGGATTGTCATCCCAAGTCTTATTGCCTTTTGCAATGAAATTTTTCCCTGGGAGGTACTATTTTGAGCACAGATTTTCTGTAACAGTGGGAATTATTATCTGTGACTAATAACAATCTCTATGGAGCTTGTTATACAATGAAGACTGATCATGTGCTTGAATATATTCCTGTCATTGCTTGCAGTTGCAAGTAGCTGAAATTTCTGTAAGTTGCTGCCTTATCAAGAATGTTTGGTTTGGGTTTTTTTTCTCCACTGAAATAAGACAAATTTTTAAATTACTGCTATTTTAACTCAAGTTCAAAAACATTTAGGTGAACTTTCATGGCCCATCCCTGGAAGTGTTCAAGGCCAGGTTGGATTGATTGTGCTGTGGGCAACCTGCTCTGGTGGAAGGTGTCCCTGCCTATGACAGAGGGGTTGTAGCGGAATAATCCTTAAGGTCTCTTTCAAGCTAAGTCATTCCATGATTCTATTATGGCAAATTTGCATAGAATGTAGAAACTGCTGCTTCTGATTTGCCTTCTATTATGCCAATACTGAGGATGTAAAATAAGAGTGTGAATAAACAAGTGTTCGTTACTCAAGATAAAAGCCAGTTCTGAGATTGCAAACCAGGTGTCATCAGTGAGAGCCACGATGAACTTCTGTACTGGGGAAGTCCAAGGCTGCTCCTGGGATTGTGTTGGTTTCCTGTAGTAGGGCCAGGAATAATGAAGTGCTTGCTTGTTACCTGTTCAGTAACACTTATGATCTTGTTGACATGTTAGCAGAGGAAAACTGGCTGAGCACTGCCACTGCCCTCTCGCTGGGTACCCAGTGCTGTCCTGGGAGATGAGGTCACAAGAATTCATGTGTTGAGGACTGCAAGCAAAGTAGGGAAGGTAATTAGGAAATGAGAAGTAGTTTCAGAAACTCTGTAAAGATTTGATTGCCATTTATGTGTGTTTGAGTTCTGTCACTTCAGAATATAAATGCAGCAGGATTATTAGGAATTAAAATATGTTCCTACTGTGGAGCATGAAGCAAGGTCAAATAGCAGAGTGATTTGAATTGTGCCAATTAGACAATGATTTTGAGAAATACACCATGCCACAAAGCTATCAAAAAATGGTAATTGAAGAAAAGAGACCAGAGAAAATGTTGTCACTGTATATTCTTAACAGTATGAAGTTGTCAAACAGTAGAATAAATTAATTTTAATTAAATACTAAGACTCCACAAAAGGTGAAGAACTGTCAAGTAAATGATATCAGTTTAATAAAGGTTCTAAAGGTTTCAAGCCTTGTGATACTGGATCTTGCTCATCTCTGTGTAACATGGGTTGGTGTGTTAGCAGCAATATCATTCTGTTTTGGAGGACACTAAAGTTGTAGTGAAATTGCAGAATAGGAATCCAATGCAGCACAAAAGTAACCGTGGTCTAGGTTTTGTAGCTTTTCACCTGTTGTTAAAAAAAAAAAAAAAAAAAAAGGGCAAAACCTTTGGTGCAATAAAATGTAGGGGAACAAGCAATACATAGCTGGTCTCCACTCGGAGTTTATTCAGTTTATTCAGAAACTTTTGTGATCATATAGCAAAAGATTGCAGAAGTCTATTTATAAAAAAGAAGCATATATAAACTTTTAAGAAATGAAGACAGGGAATAAATTCTTAAAAGATATATGTGTGTATTTGATTATGTTTTGAAAAACTAGATATTTCTCAAGTGTTGTTCCATTGGTATGTGAAGGGATGAGAAGTACAAAAGCAGAGAGCACTGGAAAAGCATTTCTTCATCCTGTCCCAGTACCACCCACCTCCTCCTCTCACACCCCAAAGGAAAAAAATGTAAGGCTGTTTCCATGGAAAAATCAACACGATAGAGGACTGCTGGATAGCCAATACCATTTTTCAAATCCAATGGGTTGCAGCTGTACTGAGAGGGAACAAATGTTTTGCTGCCAAATAATAGATTATATTTGGAAGCATAAAACTAATGAAAAAATACAGTTCAGAAATATAGAGATTGCAAAGCTTCAGGCATAAGAAAGAGAACTGTTAGCTTGCTTTGTAAAGCAGACTGGTCTGTAAAAAATTGAAGTTGTTTTTTTTCCCCTTTTTTTAGATGCAGTGGTAAGCTTATATATAATGTTGTTTCCTGAGGATCTAGTTTTTCACTATGGCAGTGATCCTAAGCTTCTTGCTTTCTGCTGACTATAATTTTTCTACTTACCAACAGCAGCCATTTACTTGGAAAGTCATTAATTTGGCTGGAGAAGGGCAGCGAGGCAGGGGCAGTGACTGGGAGACGGAATTGTCCTGTGGAGGGATACCCAGAGAATCAGGAGCACCAGGCTTGCTATGTTCCATGGTGCTGGACAGCCACCTTTTTTGTAGACACGGAAAAGTGGCATTTTCCTGACATACAGCCATACAACAAATCCCAGTGAGACGTGAGAGGGTTTTGGTGTCTTTGAAAGACTGTCATGTTCAGTAAGGGCTTCCTCCCCATCACAGGTGGCAAGACTTTTAACCAACTTACTTGGCTGGTTTTACTTCTAGGTTTGTGCAAATTCCAAAACTGAGCTTACTGGAGTTGACTAGTACTGGGTGGAGTTATTGATGTTTTGCTCTCATGGAAGTGGAAAAGGGTTTGATGTTGGTTAGAAGTGCCCTGATCTGTAAGTTCACAGGTTGCTGCTTACCAGCTGAGGTTACCTGTGTCCACTGCAGAGTGACTACAGCCAGTGCTTTTCATTTTGCACGTGGAGCACACCCAGCACAGGTTTAAGGTTTTTAGCTGTGGGTGACTTTACCAAAAGTGACTAAATCATTATATTATATTAATGGTTTGTTCAGATAGGTAGAATCTGTAGTTTCATTATTTAAAATGGCTAGATATAAGAGGGAAAAAGAATAAGTTATTCTGTTAAGCTCCTTATAATCAGATATAGAAGTTAAGTGTATGCCATTAAATCTTGTTAAACCAAACAAACAGATTATCTACTTTTCAGTCATCTACTCATTGTCATGATAGAAACATTGATTTGTATCTTTTAGAGATCAATAACTCCTGACCTGGAGCTCAATCTGGCAGAGGTCAGTGGAAGCACTTCTTCAGTGCTTCTGTAAGAAACTAGTAAACTAAATCAATAATGCCGTATGACATCAAGGAGAGAAGAAATATCTTTACAACATCAAGCAAAGGTTTAGCAATCTGATCCACGCTCGGGGTATTGAGTGATTCATCAAATATGTGTGCAACAAGCAGTAATTGATTTTACAGTCCCTGACCACCTGATGTGAATGTGTGTCTATAATATAACTGGGTACCATTCATGCAAACTTTTGTCTATTGAATTGCTGGTAAGATTTTACTAAAACATGCTGTGGTTCATGAACTTTTTTACAGTTTGTTGGTGATGAATGATGTAGGAATTTAAACCCTCACCTTTAGAAATCACCATCTGTTACAAAATAGATCACTTATGTCTCCTGTAGCAGCCTTACTCAGTATGATTCAAATTGCTGTTACCATCTGACAAAGAGAGATAACCAAATAACCCTGTGTTACCTACTACACCTGTGGTATCCTTGAAAAGCTGTATGTTTGCTTTTCTATTGGGAGTATGTGGATCAGGCCTTTTTAGAGTGATGTATACAGCAGAGAAAAGCAATGAGAAATTAGCTTCAGAGATCTGGAGTACCTGGGAGTTGGAGGTCAAAGTTGCAGCCTTCTGTTGCTTACAAGCAAAGATGGGATTTGCACCTTGCCAGAGCAACATCTGTGGTCAAGCTGAAGCCTGTTTGGCAGCATGACTTTAGGTGGGTTAATAAAGAAAATGCACGTTTTCCTCCTTTATAATGAAGCATATTTTATACCAGATATTGTTGGATATCACAAAGTGTTTGTTTATATGAATTAAAAAATGAATGGAAAAATGTACTGCTTTCACACTATTAAAAGCTAACATCTACCTGGATTTTGAAGTTTATATTGATGCTGATGTGTATAGAATTACTATAAATGATATAAAGTAACTGTAAATGGGGTAAAATGGAAACGTTTACAAAAATAAAATGACAAACAGAATTTAGAGACTTTTATTTTTTATTTTTTTTTTAAGTTGGACAGCTAGTAGTAGGTACATTGTGATGGATTTTTGATTTTGGGCACAATTCTTCTTAAAAGAAAATTCAAATGCTGAAAACTTGCCTGTTGCAAATACTTGTTTTGTCACCTATTATTAGCATATTTTGGATTCAACTAAATTCTAATTAGTTTATATTGTTCAAATGAATTTGAATTCATTTCATGATATTTTAATTTTTCAAATATGTCCTTGGCCCTGCTGCTGCAGGGTCTGCAGGCAAACACAGTCATAAACATGCAGGTGTATTTAGCAGATATAATAAAACTATGATAAAAGTGCAGGTGTGCATAGCAGGTTTATCAAGTGAGGCTTCTGTAGACTGCAACAAACTCTGTCTTTAGATGAGTTAAGAGGTAATCGCTAGTGCTGTGACTTTCTGATTGCCCTTCCTCCATCGTTTTCTCGCCAGCTCCAGTGGCTGTGCCATTCTGTCAGGGGATGCTATGACTCACTTCCCCATTTTATTTTCTCTCACAGATGGCATAATTTCATCTCATGCTCTGGAAATGACAAGTGACACTATGGCACTGACTTTATTGTATTAGGCTGTGCTCACTGTGATGAATACATAATCTGTGGTGCAACTTGCTTTGTCTCTGACTTCTGCAGCAGTGGGTGAAGTAGGAAAACATAGGGAAGGTAATGTGAGGCTTCAGGTGCTTCTGCTGTGACTGTGCACAGAGGCAGGATCAGCAATACTGTTCTTGGTCCCTGACAATGGTTGTTTTGCAGTGTGCCAGGGAACACAGAGGCGTGCAGCTGACTCACTGGCTGACGTTGTCCTTTTGGCACACAAACAGTTTGTACAGTGCTGCCAGTTCTCCCTTACTGTGTTGGCTCTATTTGCCCAGAGCGTTTAGATTCCTTTTCAGTGCTGGCAGATTTGGTGGATCTGTAGCCTATACATCCCATAGCACTTGACTTTTTAGAACTGCGAGACGTGGAAGTCTTTGAGGTGTTGCCTAAGGGAAAAATATTCCAAAACCTCATGTGAAAGGTTTGTTCTTTTCATATTTATGCTGATGTTATTATAGGTATGATAGGCAGGCACTGAATTTTGTTGAGGGGGGAAAAAACCGTGTTGTGCAAGACCTTCCCACCTCCTATCACCCCACACGATCTATTTTATCTTTCCTCAGGATTTTCTGTAGCTAGCTTATTTAGAAATAGGTGATGAAACAGATCTACACTTGTGCTTGGTTACTAGGGAAATTCATTGCAATATCTCCACATGATTGGATCTAATCTTGACTGTGAAGCGCCTGTACTTCATAGTAAAAGGGTTATAGATGGAATGGGACCTCAAAATAAAACACACACAGAGTCTTCATTTGGACTGAAATCTTGACACCATTTTTTGATGATGTACCTGCAGGTGTTACTGACCAAAAGCCTGGCCTTGAGCTCTGGAGCAGTTTAATGCATTATGCTGCTCTTTCTACCACTGCCATGGCATGCAAGTTCCGAGAATAACATCCCTTGGAGTCACATGAAAAATGTTGAAAATATTCATAGACAAAACATTATTGGAATGACAAATTATTTCTTTTACAGTTCTCCTTCTGTAAAGACCTTAAAAAGTCAATTTAGCTGCCCACACAGTCTTATTTTTCTGAGCTTGCTTTCAGTTGAAAGGGATGTTCTGTAGGAATACCACTTTTGTTTCTGTGTCTGCTCTCTGCACTGGCTTTATTGACCACATAAAGAATGATGAGGTTTTTTTCAGTGGTTCATTCAAGAGACTCTTATGAAGCTTGGTTGGATTTGGAGAAGGAAAAGAAGTCAGGATAACAACAAAAAACTCCCAGGTAAATAAGCCTATGTTCTTGCCTGCAGTAACATTTCTCTAGCAAATTTCCCTATATAGTGATTTAATAATGACCCAGTGTATGTTTTTTGTTCCTAATGGTTTTAATAGATATTTTCAAGCTTTTACTGCTCTAAAGTGGTGACTAATTTATGAGTGGTCTGATAGCTTAAATTTGGGCCCTATTTCTCTGGTAGAAGGCAGGGAAGAAGGGTACTTTTAATGTCATGGTGTAAATTGGAAATTCACAGAGGTCAAGGACTTGAATCCACAGGTAAGATGTGGGCAGTATTAGTTCATTACCTCTTTCTCTCAAGTTCCTCAGTTAGTCTTGTAAAAAAATATATTCACTGGGAACAAAAACCCTCAGGCATTTGAAAGGGTTACAGCAACTGGAAGTGCCACCTTTTTTTTTTCCAAAATTTTATTTCCCAAGATTTTATTTTCCCTCCAATGTTCTTGAATAGTGCTGCTCAAAGGTCTGTGTCCAAACACAAAATGGAAATAAATTGTCAAAGCACAGAACACAGAATAAAACAGCTTTCCTTTCCAAGGGGCTCTACCAGACATGAGTATTTAGCCTCCTGAGAACAAATGCCTGTCTGGATTAACAAGCAGTGAGGGTAAATATGTAGACTAGAACATGATGTTGAGGACTGTGTGTTGCCAACCAGCTCTACTCTGATCGGATTTGCTTCCAAAGTGTTCTCCTCATACAAATTAAAATGGCAATTTGAACACACCCTTGATATAAAGAATATGTATTTTAAGTAACTGTTTTAAGAATTATTTTTTTTGTTAGTCTTTAAAATTTTTGGTCTTACAAGTCTGTTACCAGTAGCTTCTGGAGATGATTGCAGATACTGAAGAGCAGACAAATCTGTTCTGAATTTTTCAGGCAGACAGGAATTCTTGCCAGGGCAACACTGAGCCAGCCAGAAGCTGTGGCAATATGGGCAATATGAAACAGAATTTGATTTACTGTTAGCATGCCTTTCAGTAGGCTTATTGACTTGATTTCTCTATTGTGCTAACTTAATCTGTGCAGCTTCCAGTTGATTTGGAATGATGGCTGCTTTTGTCTGCAAAATGCTTTCCAGACAAATTCCTAACCCTGCCAATATACAGAACTACAGGTGAAAAGTCAGACTGTTGAATGAAAACAGTGAGTGAAAAGGTGACTGTTAGAGAGGTTGGAGCCTTAGAGAAAAGATTAAAAAAAACCCCTAAAACATATTAAAACCATAATTAGACCAACACTGTGAGGAGATAAACAATTCCAATTTCCAAAAGGATGCCATTAATTTTACAGTTGCATAGTGAGAGGCCTTGGCTCATGAAAATAATGGGAGCAGAACAGTCTATTGTTCATAGGATGGGTTTGTTATTCAAGTTAGTGTATGTAGAGTATTCTAGATCTTGTACAAGACTGAAAACTGTCTTCATGCATTATTTCTGAAATAAATCTTACATCACTGTTATAAACAGTACTTCAATAGTATCATATTCTCTATACAGAAATAGTCCTGTGTGCCTCAATTTAGCCTGACAATAGAATCAAAATTTACTGCACTCAAAGTGAGGTCATACATAAACCTTTTTCAAGCAGGGATCCATGACATTTATGTAGGTGATGCCACCTCTGTAACCTTTTACCAGTTCCACCATATAAGAGAAATATTAATGGAAAAAATGGGAACTTCTCCTTCCCTCCCTCCCTCCCCAGCCCCATCCAGCAGTCATTAGTGAGCTGGATAGGCACTTGTAGGTATGAGGTTACTAGAAAATATGAACTACTTCTGACCCACAGAGTCATACTAATGTTTCAGAAAACATCTAGAATTAACAGCAACATTGCTATAAAGATCTGGCTGATAAAGAGTTGTTTATTGTGTAGAAAATATCTTTTGTGGCCTTGTTTCTTAATATACATACAAATATGTTCTATTCCACTGTTTTAATTGTTATGAGCAACATGAGTAAACTTATGTTTTGCATATCTTAGTCAGTGGAATTAATATAAGCATTATTACAACTCCAGTTGTTACAATATTTAAAGGGAAGGAGAGAAAAATATACAAGGCTAACCTTTCTGCCTTGTAGGACAGAGACTAAATGGATAACAGAAGTCATTGATAAATTGGTCTGTTCAATTGGATTAGTGACAAATGACAGTGGAGTAGGAGTCATAGCAATAAATCTAGAGGGACAATATTCAAAATACCATCCTTTACCATGAGCACTTTATCAATTCCTCCATAGTTAGATTAGTTTCATTCCAGCATTATATCTATATTTTCAACCTTGGATTACAAGCATAAAGATAATGCTGTTGTCACCATTTTAATCCTAGTAATGCCCACATAATCAGAATCTGATTTGGCCAAAACTTTGAGATTAGTCTGTTCAGCTCTTTCCTTATAGGAAGCTCTTCACAAGGTTTTAAAATGAAAAATTTAATTACTTTAAATATAAGTAAGAGAGAGCACAAAAAAAGCCTCTCTGTCTCTGTCCCCCCCTCCTGGTTCTCCTATTTCCTTTCAGGACAAGTCTTTGCTCCAGGCCTTGTTTCAATTACCTTATTCATTTTAGGAATATTGTCAAACTCCACACAGCCTGGTGTAGTCACAAGGAAGATTTTCCTTGTCCTTGCTGAGAGGTGTGTGTGTTTAACCTTACCTTTCTTGGGAAGGGGAAGGTATGGTCCCTTCTGAAGCCGCAGGTTCTCAGCACCATGCTGGGATTTTCTTCCCCAGTAGAAGAAAGCAGAAACCACAAATTTTCTGGCATCTCATTATCCAGTGGTTTCCCTGGAGCAACTGTAAGGCTCAAGGCCTACTCCTATGTCCTTCTTTTCTTGCAATGTAACACAGGCACTCAGAACAAAATAAACTGGTTTAGTCCATTTTAACCTTCATCCATCTGCTGATCAAAAATAAGCAGTGGACAAATTGATATCCAATGAATGACAGTGGTCAGGTATTGAAGATGCATTTTAAATTTAAAAGAAAATTGAAACTAACTAGATGTTGAGCAAACAGCAAAATAAGATGAATCGTTTTCTAAGAGAAAAGACACTGCAGAGAGAGCCTGGCCCCGCTGCATGACAGGTTTGAACCAGAAAGGAGAACAGGATGCAATTCTTCAGGGTGTGCTTTGGCAGAATTATGAAATAAATAAAACAAATGTATTGGGTAGGAAGATTTTTCTCTATTTGAAATGTTTGAAGCAATCTTAAGGTTTTTGGCCAACAATATAATTCTTTAACTGTAATATTCTTGGCAAAGCACATGCTTCAACTTCTCTCTTGTTAGAAGGTGCTACTCTTCTCAGAACTGATTTATTTTAGTTTGGTGTGACATTAGCTGCAAGGTTTTCAGCAGTGCAGGAAGAATTTGTTTGTTGCAGGAGGTGTCCAAAACCCCTGCTGTGAAAGTGAAAAGGGTGAGAAGTGGCCGAAGGGGATAGAGAACTACAAGGGAGAAGAAAAAGATGCTGAGAGTGAAATTTCCATGTTGCTGCTTCTGACAGAATGAGTGCTGGCTCTTGCTTCTACCGGAGTCCTTTCATTCTAGCAGCAGTGGCTGCCCTTGCTGCCCCCTGAGCCTTCCCTGTGAGCAGCAGCACTGCCTGACACCTTCATGCTGGTCTTTGGAAAAGTTGCTTTTCACTCGTGGGCTCTCCAGCAGCAGCCTGTGCTAAAAGGTGTTTAATAGCGCTGCTCTCACCATGGGTTTAGTGTAGAGAGTGCAGAGGCTTCATCTCAGCCTGTGGAAGGACTGAGGCTTGGCCTGAGTCTCAAGTTTGTTAAGCAATGAAGATATTTCATTCTGGTTTGCTCTTTTATCACCAACACTTGTCCATTCTCTGTTGCAAAGACTTGAGGGAAATCTGCTCAAACATTCCCAGCTGTGAACCACCTCTAAGAAGTGATAGGATTTAATTCCATAGTATTTGTGTGTGACTCCCTGAAAGGAGGTTGCAGAGAGGTGGTTGTCACTCTCTTATGCCATGTCTTGAGTGAAAGGATGAGAGGAAATGGCCATAAATTGCCCCAGGGGAAGTTGAGATTAGATATTAGGAAAAAAACCTCAACAATTCACTGAAAGAGTGTCTAGGCATTGGAATACGTTGGAGAGGTGGTAGAATCACCATCTCCAAAAGTGTTCAAGATCTATCCGGATGTGGCACTTGGGATTATAGTTTAGGGGGTTTATGATGGTGCTGGTGGATGGTTGGACTAGATCATCTTGAAGGTCTCTTTGAACCTTGTTGATTCTGTGATTTGTAAGAGTGATGCATAATGGCTTTATAATTGTGTGTAATAGTGCACAAAATTACAGGATTCTGCATAAATACCAGCTATGTGTTTATTATTTAGTTGATATATTTGATTTTTAATAGTGGATTCCTTAATAAATATTATGGTCTCTTAAATTAGTTGCATCTTGGGCCTGCATTTACAAAGTTAGAGTCAGACACATAAATAGAGCTTTGTGTTGCTTGGGTTTAAAAATCTCAGGAGGCATAAATCTACAAATCACTCACAAAGAGCAAAGGTCTCTGAAAGCAAATGGACACAATGGTAAATGGGTAAGATTAAAAACTGTATTTCTTTAACTCTCCAAAGAATTGTGAAGAATGATCTTTTTATAGCGGCAAGCGGGAGCTCAGTTGGAAAACTAGATGTTTCAGTTTTAGAGATAACAATGGTGCTGATGTTAACCCAGCAAAAGGTCTCAAGTCACAATAATGAAAAATTGCACTTGCACAATTGTCTCAATTTTGCATCAGTATCTTGGCACAGCATTCAGATACTTTGAGCAGAGAATAATAGTTTACTGCTTCTAGAGTCCAAGTAGAGGTTAAAGAGCAAATTGCTGACACAAATGTTTCATTTCATTCTGGTAAATCTGAGAATAAACAAATTCTAGCACTAGCAATACCTGTAAATATTTTGTATGAAAGCATTTACAAAAAGCAGGGCTGAAGGAAGAGGTCATCTAATCCATTGAACTGTCTCTTAAATCTTTATCTCTGCTTAAAAATCTCTAGTGAAAGAGTTTCTGGAACTGTATTACGTGCCATGATGCAGGTCTTCACTACCTTGCATTGAAGAATTGTCTACTTCTGATTCATTTCCCTAGCAACAGTGAAAAGTCACCAATTTTGTCCTATTCTGTGGATATGGAAATGGTGTTTTCCTCTTTCTCCTTTTACCTTTTTGGGAGCTCTTTTTAACATGTATTTTCAATCTAAGGACTGTAAATTTGTTGTTTTGTTTTTTGTTTTGTTTTGTTTTTCTCAGAGAATATTTTCTCCTAATTTTGTTGCTGCACTTGTGACAACCTTATAGAAACCTTCCTGTACCTAAAGGGGTAGGCAGAGGGTACCTCTACCAACTCAGAAGGCTGGAGACAGTGTTTTCACAAGGACAGGGAGTGATAGGACAAGGGGAAATGTCCTTAAGCTGAAGGGAGGGTAAGTTTAGTTTACATTTTGGGGAAAAAAATCTTTACTGTGAGAGTGGTGAGACACTGGCACAAGGTGCCCAGGGAAGTTGTGGAAACCCCATTCCTGCAAATGATCAAGTCCAGGTTGGATGGAGGTCCAAGCAGCCTGGCCTAATGCAAGGTGTCCCTGCCCATGGCAGGGGACTGGAACTATCTTTAAGGTCCCTTCCAAGACAAACCATTTGATGTATCTCTGATCTTATGTATTTGCAGAGGTGGGTGGAAGGATTGCCTCACATTTTGCATGTGGTGTTCCAGTTTATATCTGCTGGTATTAGAACACTTGGAGTGATTTTTCTTGGTGATTTTTTGTATCTATATCTAATTACTTATCTGTTCTCATTTTGAATTATTTCTTTTGATTATTCTTACCATCCTACTCTATACAATTTTTGAAGTACAGTCTACTCCTCCTTCTTCCTTCTCTCTAGTCCAGGGCCAAGCCTCCTTTTTGAGAAATGATGCAACTTGAGTGCTTGTAAGCACTTCTCTGTAGGTGTTAAGAGTAAAGTGAATCAATTGTAGCTGAACAAAGGGAAGATGAAAGAGACTGTGAAAGGTACAAGTATCCTCCGTGTGTTTTCTGTGAGGGAAGAAGGCACTGTAAATAGGCTGATGTATGGTACAACTGCTATATCTTACAAGAAAAGTGGAGGACTACAGTAGAAAGATGATCAATATGTATAAAGCTCCAAGAAATGGTTTTTTGTCTTTAAGACTGGTGCAAGTTGAAAACTTGCTGAGCAAAAATATTTAGAAATAAAGGCATTAGATCTGGCAGGAGTGTGGAAAGTCTAATCAATAATAAAAGGATAATCTGTCTTTCTTTGTGGTACACAAAGCAATAATCTGTTGTTCAGATTGATTAAATGCCTCAGCTCTGTTTCGATTATTAATCAATCTCTAAAACAGTTTATTGTGAGTATAATACAAAGTACTAGAGATTATGGATAGTAGATGGTGATAATAGCACCAGGGTGGTGGGGGAGTCCTTTTTTCAGCTTATGAAAAACGTTGATCTATGGTGAGGTGGAGGGTTTTTTTTTTGTCTTGACTGCAATGTCAAGTTGCAGAGTGCTAAAAAGGTGTTTAAATGTTGAGTTTACACAAATAAGCGATTCTTATCTCTGATACACAATGTAGAAAGTGCCATTTACTGGACAGAGAAAGAAATCAAGTAGCTCTTGCCTGGAAAAAACCTGACCAGTTACCTTTTGGAAACATGCTACAGTCTGATATAATTTATTTAATTTCTTATACAGAATCTTTAACAGTGGGCTAGCCTATGCTTTCAGATTTTGAGCTTTTGAAGTTATGAGGAAGAAAAAAACTGCCTTTGTATGTATTTTACCCCTTATGCCTGGGGTTATATTATTGCCACAGTGGTTTACTTTATTTATGAGTAGGTTAAGTGTTTTTGCTCCAAAAAATTCCGGGGTAAAGAGCCATAATTTAAATTGTCCAAATGGCACATTACTGTCTGAAAGGGGGAATTTGCATCATACTTCTTTTTTTCCTCTTGCAACTTCTGTTAAGAAGTTCAAATATACCTGTTTTACTGAAATTTATTAAACAAACTTTATGAAATGCAAAATCACTGAAGCCCCTGAGAAGTAACTCATGTGTCTCCTTTAAGTCCAGAGTTGGACCCAATGACTTCCAGAGGTCCTTTTCCACTTCTCTTATTCTGGAACTCAATCATTAAATGATAAGGTGTGGAATAAAACATACCTGGGATGTTAAAATTTAGGTAATTTGGTGCAGCTGATGAGAGTAGTTGAGTATGCACTTATTTGTCTTTCTCTTTTGGATGATTCCCTTTCACCAACACTCAGGATTCCTTATAACTTGTGCTTCTCCAACACACAGTCTTCCCATCACTGGAAGTTATTCATCTCAGCTATCCAAGCCTTGCAGTACTGTAGGAAAGAAATGATTCTCTGTGCTGGAACAACTCCAGTTACCAGTACCCTCTCTCTGAGGATTTACATAAATGGAACAAATGCACGTTTCTTTGGTTCCCTTCTTTTAGGGTAGCACTGAAATACCCATGTGTGGTTTACAAGCCCTGGTTGGGTCTTCAGAAGAATTTTCACCTTTTGAACAGTACTGACCTGCACAATTATTTTTGAATTATGCTGACAGTATAAATTTAATTGCATCCTCAATTTTGACTCCTTTCCAGTTGTGTTGTATTTAGGGTTTGGAATTTTGGTATTTTTGGTTTGTTTTTTTCTTAATAGTAGAACGAAATAATGAAGCTGATGATAAAAGGTGCCTATAAAAATTCTGGCAGATTTATTATAAAACAACATGGCTTGATTTCTTATTTTTCTATCCATCTGGTCATTAGGCCTTTCCAACTGTCAGTGTCTAATGTAATCTCCTTTAATAGCAGCATATAATTAGCTTTATGCTGATCAGAGGCATTGGGGATGGTGATGGTAACATTTAAATTCGAATATCAAAATCTCAAAGAAGATAACTCAAAGAGACATATGCCTAAGCCAGCATTTATGACTTTAGGACTAAAAGTCTGTAACTGGTGATTTAGGCACGTGAGCTTTGAAATATGTTATGGAAATTTATCAATTAAGAATCCTCAGGAGTTCTGGAAGGAAAGTACAGATGTCTTTCCAAATGGTAATGTGGTAATATGTTATTTTTTTTTCCTCTATACAGTCCTGTTCCCTCTGCAAATATTTAATTTCTTCTTACTTATCTAGTTTCTTATTTTAAAAAAAGATAATGAAAGCTATAGCCTTGACATTGCTCCATTAGAACAAAGCGTCTCCATATTTAATCTTTACCTAGAGCTCTCTATATGCAGTCTATACACATGTACTTGGCAAAAGTGTTTCCTTAATGCCTGTTACTGGAGTGCAGTCTTTT
The DNA here is from genome assembly GCA_013399895.1 of Serilophus lunatus. Taxonomy (NCBI): domain Eukaryota; kingdom Metazoa; phylum Chordata; class Aves; order Passeriformes; family Eurylaimidae; genus Serilophus; species Serilophus lunatus. Next base: position 298,877 of record VXBA01005117.1, read on the forward strand.
AGTGTGGTTTTTTTTTTGGAGGGGGGAAGGGGAGGTGATTTGGAAGTGGTTGTTTTATTGCAAGTATCTGATAAATGTGTTGCAAATATAACTTGGTAGCCATTGCTAGGAAGATCATTCAAGAGCTTTGAAACTAGGACTTCATCCTAAAAGTCTGATTTTCTCTCAGTTCTTATAAAGAACATGTGATTTAGACTGCTTTTTCCAGAGGTGTTCTGTCTTGCATATGGAGTTGGACAAGTCAGCTATTTGATCATAAAAGAGCTAATTATGGGGCAAGATTTCAAACACTTCAGATATATATTTATTGACTAGATCTAACAAATTATTTGGTTCATTGGAACCTATTGGAACATCAACCTAAGTATTCCACTGAACAGTCAGCCAGAATAAACCAAACAGGGCTTCAAAAAAGGAAATATAACTTGACAAGTGAAAATTAGATCTGCTGCATTAAGGTTCTTTAAAGCTGGAAGTGTTTTTGAATTTATGCTCTCAGTTCTTCAATAAAAGATCACAGTTCCCTTTTTGTTCTCTGGCATTGTAATCCATTTGAGGATTCTGTCAACACCCCTTCCAAAAATGCTTAAACCTGTTAAGATTTGTAGGAGAAAAATCTATACAAGTTACCTTTTACTCATAACCTGAAGTGCACAGCCAGAGCTTTTTCCAAGAAATGTTTCAGTTCTAGAAAAGGAAAAGCAGACAATTTGTTTTATATAGTTCCATCTCGTAAATGAATAGTGGTACCACTACAGAGTTTATTTATTTTTGGCCTAGATGTTTGCTCAGGGATTATTTTGGTTATTCATTACTTGCTCTGAGTGACCAGAATGTGGGGATGCAATTCTGACAGGACAGTGGGATAGATCCCAAAAGAGGTACTGCAGCACTTGAAATGTCAGCTAGATGGGATGGTGACTTCTCCCCAAAGAGGTCTGTCAAGATTCATTGCAGGATCTATTCCTTACCTTCCTCCTTTAATTTCCTGCATCATTTAACCAGTGTTTTCTGTGGTAAAACTGCTCTGCACATCAGTGATTGCCTTTATGTTTGTTAATAAATAGTGGCTTTGCTACACAAGATTTGTTGGCAGGTAGTGGTGAATATAATCTCTCTGGGTTGCAGACACAAACTAAAGACAACTCCCAGAACTTTTAGTAAGAAACAAAAACCTCTTAAGGAAGCAAGGAAAGCAGCCTGTAGTTCACAGGACAGCTCCCCACAGTGGGCCTCCCACTTCTCTCCTCCACTTCCCGATAAATTTAGTTTCAGATTAAACTCTTTCCCTCTTCTTTACATTCACATTTTCTGGCTTTTCTCTAGAACTTATTTCCTGCAGCCAAACCTGCTCATACCTCAAACCACCCATGGTCAAAGTGTAGTTTTGGTATGTAGAGTGGGGGACAGGGAAATTTTAAAGTAAATTGAAAAAGTACACACTAACATACAAGAGCAGGTATTTTATATAGAATCGAACTCTTTAAAAATAGTACTAAATATTTGGAATTGTTTTACTACATGCAGTACATACAAGGTTTATACGCAAAGATATTAAGATATTGCAACCCTACAAAGATCATAAAAGGACTTGCTCTAAATTTAACTCTCATATCAACTTTTTTTTTTAAAATGCTCAATTATGAAACAAAAATTAAAAAAATCCAAATACTTGAAAATATTGAAAATATTCCAAAAGGTCAACATATATTTTCAACATTAACATAGTTATTGATAATTTGAGGTATATGCCCTGTAAGACTATAAGGGGAAGCAATAAATTTCATCAAAACAAATCCATCCTTTTTTATTCTGCAGGAAAGAAAACTTTCAGAAGTGTAGAGATAGTATGAAAACTTTTTATAACAGAAGCATCTTTAGCGCTAGTTTGAAATGTGATGGGTTTTAGGCTTGTTCCTTAGGAAACAAAAAAACCCCTGAATAATGTTTCAAAACATTCTAGTCTCTTTACTGATGTTTTTTACTTTATCTCTTATACATGCAACGAAGTTCTACATAACACTTAATTGGATCTTTTGGGGAAAATCAACAGAATTTCCACTTCTCAGCAAAAACAAATGGCTGTAACTTAAGGCTATCTGAGATCACTGTAAGAACATCAGCCATGGGAATTTCACCCTGAAGAATAAGACCTATAAGAACCTTTATCTCCTGGCTATCCCATGTTCATACCTTTTGCCACTGAAAGGCACCCAGAGGAAGATATGCCACAGGGTTATGAGGTGCAAAAAGTGGGCTGAAAGAAATTCACATCAGCATTGGTGGAAGTGAAAAGAAGTTTGTGTTTTGTGAGTTGTGCATGTTTGAAGAGAATACTGGTTCATGAGTTCCTTTGCCAACATTCCCTTAATCTAGCAAGGTGATTTGCAGGACGTGTACCATTGAGATTAATTTGTTACTGGTGGCTGCTTCCATCTTTTTAAGTCATTGTCTGGATTACTCTTGTTAGTATCTCTGCACTAATCTGTTATGAGACTGCAGGCTATTCTTGCCTCCTGCTGGCAGATAAGGTTATTTCCCAGCCATGCTGCGTAAAATTCCTTCCAGAGCTGAATTCAGGCACGGTCTAGAAGAACAGAGTATGTCAATCCACTCAAGAAACAAACAAACTCTGCTGCCCTGCAATGTAAGTAGCACTGCTCTTTTAAGTAAGGTGAAAGACCTTCTTCCAGGTAAATTATTTATCAGTCAGCTCTTTGAGCCACCTGGGAACAGACTCTGTTCAAGTTTGTCTGTTAAGAAATGAGCTCCTGGAATGATTCTGAGCGTCTTTGCATTTTTGTCATGGCGCAGAGTCAGCTTTTTTTCCTGGTCCTAATTGGCTTCTCCAATATATCCAGTTATTGGACATTGAAAACTTCAGGTGGAGCAAAACTACTGGAAGTAATACTCAATACACTCTTTTGTTCAGTAGTTTAACACCCGCCAAAATTGGAGAAAGAAAGGGTTTGTTTTGTGCCAGAGAAAATAAAGGGAGAAAGAAATGTCCTTGATAAGATGTAAAATATGGGAAGGCTATGGAGGTGAGTTGGAAAGGAGAAAGCAAACATTTGTTGATGTACTGTTTGGAATTTAGTGTATCTGCTGATACAGTAAAACTGTTTTAAAACATTTTCACCACTTCCATTCCACCCCCAAGAGGAGGGGAGCTGATTCATATACTTAAATAGGAAGTATTAGTTATCTAAAAAAGATATTACACATCAAAATTCGTGAGTGTCGCATATTAAGCCCAAGTGCAAGATATTAAACGTTAATAGAAATCTACTTACACAAATTAAAACAAAGAAATACATTTGTTGAATGATTGCAATTCCCTCTGTCCTAGAATTCTTTTTTATTCTTTCTAAAAAGGCATTTCCTCAATTTTTCGTGTTCATAGTAGGTAGGTATCATAACTGATTATGTATGATAAAGATTTGAAATTCTGTAGATGCATTGCTTACAGAAGGCAGTTGTTGAAATCACAGTAAACATAGCTGATAAAAGTTGAAGAAAGACAAGAAAATGAATGCAAACATTAGTGGACTCCAGTAAGATTATTGATTTCTTTTGAGTTGTCTGACAGATAAAATGGCAAAGCAAAATGTCCAACTTCAAAAGCGTTACTTGAAGAAAATAGAAGAATGCAGCAGGGAAGGAAGAAAATGATAAATGTTACTTTGTTAGAGAGAGGAGAAAACACAGTTGTTCTGCATGAAGTGTTCATCATTTTCCTTTTTTGTTCTATGGCATTTGATAAATGCCCACTTAGCTGTAGTAGGCAAAAATCATGTTTAAAGTCTTGGTTCATGGGTCATCTTTCAAAGCATTATATCTTAATAGTTTAAAACTTTATCGGGTTTGTACAACAATTCAATGTTTGAGGCTTCAAGCAATTCTCAGAAGAAAGCAGTGAGGAATTTCCCTCTGAACAGGAGGGCATAATGCATATGCATTCACATCAGGGCTAAACAGGTTTTATAGAAATGCCACTGGAGATACTGATTGTAGAATAGAAACACATTACTCCAAATACATATATTCAGAATAGCGATAAAACTACCCTCTGAGGGTTTCTGTGATGTTACATGAGGACTGTGAATGATATTATTAGGTAGGAAGAGAAGAGAGAACACATGAGTTATAGTATTAAATCATGTGGAGGCTGTGTTACATATACATAGAGATAGTTGAGGTGGAAAAAAGAAGCAAACACAAATGCTACATATGAATTTTTTGTTGTTAAAAATTGCAGTCTTGCTTATTTATGAAGAACTCACAAGTTCTATTTTTTAAAAATGCTGGTGGAAAATGAGGTGCAAATGAGAGATGGAAAAAGACTTTTCCTGGTAGGTGCCAATCTCCTTAACACCACCTTCACTCACCCCTAGAAAATGCTCAGTTAGTCTGAATCTCTTTTGTGGTTTCTAGTTTTTCCTCTAATGCACATTCATATGCAAAACACATTGCATATAAATCCAGCAAAGTTTGTACTTGTTTCTGAGTTAAATTACTGTAGCAGATTTCTATTGCTTTTGGATGGTGATGGAGACAGCAGTTCTGTTCTTGAGGCAGGTTCTGTTTCATGAAAGATCTTTACTATTTATTGTATCTATCCCTGGTGGAAGATTGCAATTACTATCCTACTTCCAGCAACTCTTTATCTGAATCATGACAGCTCTTAATTATGTGTGAAAGAAGAAGTTATATACAGAGAAATTTCTCACAGTGAATTACCTATGAGATATATTTAGGCTTAGAACCGTCTGCACAGGGCTATTCGTCTTGTGGTTCTCATTTGGTAATTTTTGCTTCAGGAGCTGAGAAACTTTGCCTGACTTTTGATATCAGAATTTGCATTGGGAAGGAATATCTGCTCTGCCTTTCCCAAAGTTTCTCTTTTTCTTTCTTTTTTTCTTTTTTTTTTTTTTTTTTTTTTTTTTTTAGTCAGATTTGGCTCTGTCTATATTTCCCCTTTTAAATAAGCCTCTTGCAGTCTACTGCTGAGTGTACTGCACAAGGAAGCACAAATAAGTAATAGGCCTTCACATTTCTGACCAAGTTTTATGTTAAACCTTATTATTCAGCTATGTAACTTTATTACCCTTCAGTTATAAATGTTGCATTTTCTGCTTAAGTGTTTATTAGCAACAATTTATTGATGTCTGTACTTGTAGAAATGTACCACGGTGGCACAATGGCAGTTGTGTTGAAGTTGATATTCAAAATAATTTCCAACCTACAGACGCTGGCATTTAAAAAATGTCCTATTCCAAGTCATGCTAAATCCAAGATTTTAGATGATGTCTGACTTCAAGACCATCTTAACAAGTAAAGATAACCGAGGCAGGACAGATGTACAGCTTCCTGGTCCAGAATAGGTTTGGTGTTGGGTTTGGTGTTGCCTTTTGGTATAGGAGAATGTATTTCAAGTCTTTTGCCACACAAAGTCGAGAAAGTTCCAGTCAGGTCTGTTTTATGTCACAGAAACATCCAGTTGGGCTATTGAGGAAATATTTTAACACACTGTCCATCTTACAAGATTTCTATTTCTGTGAGAAGTTTGGGCTTTATTGTATTGATAGTTCCAGAGAAACAATTTTCCCTGAAAACTTCCTGGAAGCCCTTAATGTTGTACCACAATTACATTGTATTCATGATAGTTTGTTAATTTCTGACCAGACTCCCATTATTGAAATTTATTCAATTATGGGTGGTCACTCTCATTATTAATAAGCCTTTCTGAATTTTTATGTCAGCATTTATTTCAGATGGCTCAAAATTAACCTCATTTATTAGAGGTAACCTTGACAGCACAAGGTATGCTAAATTATAAAAGGAAAGAGATGATCATTGGGGACTGTGGTAGTAACTTGATTTTATATATGGACTGTCATTGATGAGCTGATCATTCCCTAATCGATGTGCTACATGAAACAGCTGCAAGTGTGATGCTGGTTCATCTTTGTTTCCTGTTTCTGCTATTAAACCATCAATAGAATTGTCAATAAAGGAGCCAGCCACTTGTTGAAAAACTTACATCCACAGATAGTAGAGAATGTTCCTGAAAAAAAAGACGTTGGTCTCCCAGCAGCAGCAAAAGTCGAGTTTGAGAAAGCCATGAAAGCATTTGTGCACTGCAGTTTTTCTGCAGTAGGGCCAAGCACTACAGGGACAAGGTCATCCTGATGTCCTCAGTAGAAGAGAACAGCCCAGCTGCTTGGGGGACTAGAATTTCAGGACGTTTTTCCTGCCCAATTAACAATATTACTTTATATTTTGCACATCCATTTGCATGTGTTAGGAAGAAGTCTGCAGGGAGCTCATTATGTTACCAGCCTTGTAGTTACAGGCATGCGAAGCTGTAGCTTCAGGGGGTGGGAGGTGCGTTCAGTTAAAGAAATTCCATATCCAGACTGGAAACACTGCTGAAAACTTGTAGGAACTCTGTAGGATGTCTCCTGTAGGGCGTGGTTTATCCTGCCCTGCAGAGCAGCTGTCCAGATCAATCTTCTTGTCATATTTTCACTTTGACATAACAGCTGAGGGCTGAATTTTGGCTCAGATGTCATCTCTTAATGAGTCTCTAACCAATGGACGGGTTTTGGAAGAAAAAGGAGCCAGTGAAACCTTGTTTGTCACTACCTTGACTTGATTTTTTCAGGCCCCAGTGTAGTTCCTGTGAATGACATTTTCTAGCAGTTCAATTTAGTGTGAGCGTTTGGTTTTTGTCTCCCCTCTTTGGTGGAGAGTGGCTGAAATATGACAGAATCCCACTGCCAGCACACTGCTGTGCTCCAAGCTCTGTTGCTGAGAGCAAGACAAGAAGTTTTCAAAGAAAGGGTATAGAGGAAGAGCTTGTGACAACCCTTTGAGGACAATAGTGCCAACATTTGCTGCAAGAATGGCTGAATCCAAACTCACTCTGTTCTCTTTGACTTTTCTTTTTCTGCAGACTGAATCCTTAAATCAAAAAAAAAGTGGTAAAACAGCTCATTCTTTTGTGTAACCAGTTTGAACTGAAGGGACTGTTGTATTGTTTTCTGGCCATCATGGAACTACACCAGAAACTGCTCTTCACAAAGTCTGTGTATCTCCACCTAATGAAGATGTTACAGTATGAAATCCCAATTGCTAGTGTTGATCAGCACTTTAAGGAGTTTATTAAACAGAGCTTTATAAAAAGATGAAATCAGAATGTCATGGACATTCCCCAGTTGATGAACTGCACCTTTCTTACTCTCACTAGTACCAGATAAATAATTTTGGATTTGTGTCATGCCCAAAAATGACTAAACATCTGCCATCTTCCCATTCCTGTGGAAAAAGTCACTATTTAAGTGACAACAGACAAAAAGTGATGTTATCAACATACCTTTCACTGAAATACAATGTACAGACCCCACAACAATTAAGAATCAAAAGGACAGTTTCATTATAATTGAACATAGTTTGGAAAACAATAATTTTTAACTGTTAGAATTTTTATTATATCTGCATTATGATATGGCAATACATTTAAAAATGTACAACATGCAAACGTGCTTTACGTAATCTGTAGTATTAACAACACATAAATATAAATAGCAATTTTAACTGTAGCTAATTTTTTCTTAAGAGTTTTTCTTAGTTTATGTACAAAAATTGTGCCATTGAGAATAGAAGACTTAATGGAGTTGTAGAGGGATGTCAGCATGGGATTTGTGCTCATCACTGTGAGCTGCTTCTTTGTGCAGCTTTCTGTTGCTTAGATCACCTTAGTTTCTAGCAAACTGAGGGGTACTCACTTTGTTCAAGCTCGTGAGTTGCAACTGACTTAATTGCCTAGAAAAGTATCTTTGCAGGGTAAAGCAAAAACAGACAACATGCTCCAAGAGTGTGGAAGAGTAGAGTAAAAGAGAACTGTCACAGAAGGTAAGCCAGTTCAATGTACTATTATTGCATTATTTAATGCAAATTTAGTGTAAAAAGAAGAATATAGACTAGTACTGATCAAGCCATTGCCAGCAAAGTATCTTGTTCTTGGAGTTTCAGGGAAATCTGGCACGTGAAATATGATTGTAAAATTTCTGTACACGAAAATATACTAATTTCTGCAACGTACTTGGTCTGTCATTCTAATATATTCCAACAAGAGGCCTCTGGGATTTTTTTTTTAAATGTTATTTGGGTATTTCTTTCAGACTGGGTAGTTCTTTTGTACTTCTGCTCTGTGGTTTGTAGAAGTACAGTGCAATCTTGTATAATTAACATGTCAAAGGAAGAGGATAGCTGCCAAGTGTGTCCTAATGTATTTATCAATCTTGCCTAATAGCAAAGTATTCATTGACTGACTGGGCATTCAATTAAGTTTACTTAAAGGGTTTTAGAATGCAAAACTGACTCACCCATAAGTGCTTTGTCTGGAAATCAAGATTACTTTTATGCTTTTAATTTCCACATTTATATGTAGTTTGTCTTGAGATAGGGGCACATTTATGGTTATTTTCTTCCTGCATTACTACTGACCTGAAAGACAAAAAAGCTGAAGACTCTTTAATTGCTGCCTGTAAAACAACTCACACTGTTCAAACAGAATGTGGTGTGTGTGCTTCTGAAAGTATTTCTGAATAAACTGCCCCAAATTTCTGCCTCGCATTTCGGTCCAGGTGTTTAGACTGGGACAGATGAATAAAAACTCATTCTGCTGGGGTGGAGCTGTTTTAGGTGTGCCCAGCCTGTCTCCCCTCACAGCAGCTTTGCTGCCCTCAGCCTTCCTCACTGTCCTTCATGGCAATGTGTCACCTCTGTGGCCTGTCCCTGCTCTCTACAAAACACTGCTCTAAAGTTCTAGAGCTGTGCGATGACATCCAGTAACCTGGGCTGCCTAGGTTCAGTTACACATGCCAGAGAAATTATAGTTTAATTTTTACAGCTATAGCAAATTTTACTACTTTTAAAACCTGGGTTTTTTTATGGATTTATCCTGCCTGTTACTAATCCTTTCTCTCTGTGTGTTGCTTCCCTGAGAACTTGTGGTTAAGTCTTCAGTGATCCTCAAGAGCTTGATACTGTCTTGCAGATTTGGGAAAAGTCAGAGATAGGGAAAACTATCACGAATGAAATCTCATCTCCTTTCTTCAGAAAAAATTCACTTTCCACTATTACAGGACATCACATGATAATCTTCAAGCCACATGAAAAATAACAACTTTTGGTTTAAAGTAATACATTTTAAATAATTAATGTCCTATCAAGCATCCAACTTTTAAAAAAGTAATTGCTTAATGAACAAATTAATACTTGAAGGAGAAGACCGTAAATTTTCTCAGTTTAAGGATAATATAGATCTCCAAGTTGAGATCTGGAAGTAGAATTCAACTCTCAAGCCTGAAAAATAATTCACAGACATGAATAACATATATATTATACACAATTTTGGTCTGAGACAAGCTGGGCCAGATCTTAAGATGATCCAGACTATTGATTCTCTGTGACAAACTGGTTTTACTATTGACTCTCTGAGAAAAAAATAACTGGGGAATCTCCCATCCTCTTCCCCAAACATTTCTTCTCTCTGGCTTAACCTTGACTGAATTTTTGTCTTGAGATTTTGATTTGACTTTAGAATAAAAAATGCACTTAGAAGTGAAAGGATGGGATTAAGCCAAAACAAGGACTACTTATCACTTAATTATCACTGCTGTGATAATTTGGAGTCCTGGTATTGGAAATCCCGTGGATTTTGAAGCTGTGACACTACCTGGTTCCTCTTCCAATTACTGCAAACAGTTGCAAATTTGTTACTCCTTCAACATAGGCCATCCCCCGTGTGCCTAAGCTGCCATTCCACAGCAGCGTCTGATTAACTGGATGTTGAGGACGGACCATACCTAGCAAAACCATGTGATACATGGATTAAAACATACGTAATTTTAAATGCATTTTAAAAGCTCTTTGAGTAAGTCTAGTAATGATATTCATTTTATATAAGGACATTAATAAGTTTGTATTTCTGGCTGATTAAAGGATGTAAGCATGTTCTTAAAGTTTAGGAAAATCAGTTGAAGTTTACAAAAATGACAGGGCATATATCAAGGAAGGGTAGAGCCAAGACATATGTTTTTGCAAGAAAGCCTAGATCATAGGATTTGCAATGAACTAGCCTGAAAATTATTCCAGAAAGAGTAATGTATTTTTGTTGCTCTTTTACTTTTCTGTTTCATGATAATAACACAAGTTATGACCAGTTTTGCTGTGGAAAATTATTTTGATATGAACCACAGGATTTCTGAGATAAGGCACTCTTTGAGCTCTTGAGAATTGGCATGCCAAGAGTTGTCAGCTCTCTTTGTAATTCCAAGGCAATTTGTCCCAAATACATACTGATGTCAGCAACACAAATGTGTGCATAGTCAATTAGAATGATTTTCAAATTTTTTAAAAAACGTGTAAATTCCTCAGCTATCACCTTCTAAAGATGAAAAAGTTACCAGAAGCACTGCTGTCTAAGACAGGATGTGTTCTCATCCCAGTGTCACTTTGTGGTGACAATTTCAGTGGCAGCAAACACAGGAGCAGCTTTAGTATTGACATTCACTGAGATGTGCTGAATCATTTGGGGCCAAGTTACAAACTGGGGGTGGGTAACGGGTCAGCAAAACTTATTAAACAATGTATATCCCTAGGTACAATAATTTCTTAGAGAGAAGATGTTCGACTGGAACTTACCGGTAGCTATTATGGAATATCTTGGTCAGCTAAGGGTAGTGAAGGATGCAGAAGAATTGTTTGGGTTTCTTGTTTTGCCTTGAGCTGACTGCAAAAGAACAATCAGTTTCCAGAAAACACTGTTGGAGGCCTTGGTAAATATTTGTTGAGAGGCAAGTCTCATTTCTCATCACTTCATGTTTTCCTTCTAGAAAGCGATATTGTGCGGTTCTGTCAGTCTTGCTTGCCCACAGTAGGATATATTTGGGGAGAGTGGAAGAGGAGACTCAATGTTTACAAATATTTCACTTATTGCAACAGAAGACCTGAAATCCTGACATTAATATTTATTTTTTAGGAGTGTGACAGACGTCAGGAACCCCAATAGTCAGAAGCCAGATGGTTGATAAAGAAGATGCAAGTAGCAGGAGATAATTAGCTCATGCACTCCCTTAAATTGCCTACATACCCCAGGACTGAAAGATTCACTAATCCGGTAACGCTCAGTATTGCTCCTGGAAGCTATTTATTGTCTTTAGATCTGAAAAATGAAAATTTGTTCGCATAGGGAAAAATAATTGCTACAAATCTGTTTTGTTTGGTTGCAAATCATTTGATTCAGGGATGATCAACCTTGGTATTTCTGGTTTTATTAATGTGACAGGCTTCTAACCACTTAGTCTGTGGGATGTAGAATAGTTTGGGAAGCTGGTGAGAAATATGCTGTCACACGATGCCTGAATTATTATGTAGATAAAATTTACCAACTTTCCTCCTCCAGTTTATCCTATTTGGAAAGATACATGAAAAATAAATGGCTGTTTTTGGTGAAAGCAAGTGCTACTTCATCTAGAATAAGCATTCTGTCATTTAGAGATTTACAGCGTTAGCCGTTCTCCACCGCTGTTTGCAATCACTTCCCCTGCTCAGTCTTTTTCACTCTGTTTTTTCTCTGCACTTGTTTTCATTTTCAAGCATACCTCATTTGCCTACTAGCTTCTCTTTTTTTAGATAATCTGGAAGGTGAAGAATGACCAGGCAGAACTCAAATGCCATTTTGTTTTGCTTAATAGCCGATTAAAAACGAGCTGGGCCATCTCTGGTGTTCACGCGCAAGTGCTCTCTCTTGGGTTTTTTAAATTGAGTCATAATTGCCTGTGCCAAAAGCTGTCAGTACAACAGGAGAGAAAGCAGTCAGCTCTTCTCACTGTTATATAAAGTTGTCATTTTGGAAGAATGAGCAATGATAAAGAACCGTTGAAGCTCTTTTGCGCATTTTCACAGTAAACCATGATGTTCGTGTTGCTTGTCATGTTGGTCTCTTTTCTAATAAATTGAGTTTTCCTTCTAAAGAAAGAATTCAAAACAAAGCAATAGGAATTTAAGCATAATGTATAACAAAAGTAAGGCTGAATTTTTAGAAGCATTTCTATCAAACATGCATGCTTCTGCATGCAGTATAATAATGCATGAAAAGATTTAAGACTTTCATGTAAAACATGAAATTGGATGTATTTTTTTTACTGTAGCAGGTACATTAGCAGCATCTAGGTGTACATTTAAAGAAAAAAAAACAAACCATTTTTAACTCTGTATATAATATATAAATATATAGACAACACAGTATGCTGACTTCCCTAATAATTTGTGATTTAGTGGGTAATATAAGGCATATTAATATTTATAGTGTTTGAAGTCTTAGCAGAGAATGCTCTCATTGCCTTCTGCAGTATTGATGTTTCCAAGTGGACAACAACGTGCCTACTATGAGAACTCATTTCTTTGCATTCTCATTAATGTTCAAATTACTTGTAGGATGATTTTTAATGAAAATTGATGTTGTACAATCTAATTCTGCAGCCACTGTTGTTTTTTTGGTAAGCAGTAATTTACTTCTGGCTCTCTGTAGCCTACAAGGTAATGCTTCTGAAATTCTGCATTTCATTAGTCTAGCTGAAAATCAGTCTTCAGACTTCCAGCATCTGTGGCAACATGTGCTCATGCATTAATTTGCTGAGTCAATGTTCCAGCTTTCTGATTCACCTCTTTTACTGAGGTGATAACAGCTTTTCTAAAGCTGTTTTGCAACAGACCTGGTTGCTTTTTCAACCACTAACTCATTGTTTTGTATATTATGCTTTAAAAATTTCACAGTGGACAATCCATTCCCATTAAATAGACATAACTTCCCTGGCTTGCTCATATGCCTCCTAGTGCTATTACTTTTCTGTTGTTATCTGACTGCAGCTATCAACTATATAGACATTAGAGTGAGAAAATATGTTCAGCTGACACACCAGCAAAAATCCACCTGACTGCAGGCTCTGTAAATCTGCCTTATAAATGCCTCATGCCTTTATAAAATATTGAGAAAAACTAAAAATGGTCAAATTCTTTTGGAAAGCAGAGAATGTTAGAGCACAGAGGAGGAAGGCTTAGAGTGAAAACCTTAGATGCATGTGTTTACAGAAATTGAGACTCAGTAACTTAAATAGGAACATGAAGGCAAGAGTGTTCTCATAGATGATAAATTCTCTACATGGAAATTATTTGTTATATGCATATAATAGCAAACTAGTTTTACAAAGCCAACTACATCCAATGAGCCTGATTTGCTAAAGTTGTAGGTTTTTTCTTCTTCCTTTATGTGTCAGGTAGCACAAATAATATTAAAGTGGTGGGATTTTTTTTTTTTTTTCCCACAGATCAGTAAGGAAAATGATGAAGACTGGCTACCATAAATTAGCTATTTCTTTCCACTTTGCAATTATCTATGTTATATTTGTTAATTTGAAATTTAGATTTCATGTCTGGGCAAGTTAGAAGATTGGAAGCATAGGAGAATGGCTTCTGTGTATAATTAACCCCATTCCAAGCACCCTTGGTTACAGTTAGGTCAGACATAGGTAATTAATTGTTGGCAGGAGAGCTTTGATGTATGCAGTAGTAGTTTTGGAGATAAAGTAATGAAAATAGGGGAACTTTGGCAGCCTTGCTGTGCAGGACCTGAGAGGAGATGAATATTTGGAGAGATTTGATATATCTCACTCTTGCTTCTAAATATAGTTTAGCTTAAAACTATGTGATTTCCTGATGGGACAACATTGCTGTACTCAGTATTGCTTAGAACCATTTCTCAAGACTTGTTTTAAGGCAAAGGTATTCCTTTGTTATGGCGATTCCTTTAGCAGCCTGTAGTTCATTTAGTCCAAATTAAATTTCTTAACAGCCCCACACCTACCACTGTAGACTGTTGCCATGCGGGCTCCCCTTGGCTGGTGCCAGTCACCTCACAGCAGCCTGAGTGAGCCATACCAGAAGAGAAATATGTGAATACACTGTGTGTTCCAGCCCTGGCAGTCTCCAGCCTCAGCTCCATATTTCCCACAGCACTGTGCTAATCTCTCTGCCTTTGGCACAGAAATCTTCCTGTTTGGACAAATTACATAATACTCTGAGTGCCAGGAAGCCCTTGAGCTTATTACAAAAGGAAAAGAAAAAAATTCATGTGCTGTTCAAGTGGAACAGGGGTAAATGTCTTACAAGCAAAGGTTTGACAGTTCTCCAGTCTGTGGGTAGAAGAAATACCACATCTGGGTATTTTTGGGTTGTTTCTTCATTCACATTTCAGATCTAACTTGATTTATTTTTAATTGATTTTTCAAATTTAGCTTGATTTAAAGATTTTGGAGGAAAAATACCGTCTAAGGCATGTCTGGCTTTTTGGTTGTCTTTCTTTGCACAAGTTGGCTTCAGTTTTTGATTAATCTTCTGAGCAACAATATTCTGTTTTTCACTGTACACATTTTATATAAAATCCTGAATCTTATATGTTAGTATTTAAAGCCAAAACTGGATTGTTTTATTTATATGATAAAGATGTTATCAATATGTTCCTACCAGTATGAGATTTTAAAATTACCTCTTTTGCAGAGGAAATAAATATATAAAGACATTTTTGTGGTTCTATATTTAGCAATAATTATTGTGCCCATTTATATCAGTAGATCCCGTACAAAGTTAGAATTAGTGCTTTATGAAAAGTCAAGTGTGCTTTTTATTTTGTGAGAGGATGAAAAGTTAACTTTAATGCCTCTTTTTCAAAGTGTAAATATAGGTAAGATAGGTGGAGGTTTTCAAAACATTGTATTCAAATGAGAGCAGCAGAAGAGACAGAAAAACAAGGGCAAACTATTTTTCTTTCCCCTAAGAAAACAATCTCTAAAGCTTCATGTCATTTGTGGGGTGGGATTCTGCAAGCCAAGATGTGATTTGACTCCCACAAAATAAAACATTTCAGAAACAGAATTACATATGTAAAAGCAATTCATTAGGTCAGCTGATGCCATAGACAATTCTTTCTTTAAAGTTGTTATTGTTTTTTGATTTGAGGATATTATTTAGCTCATAATAGAAGAGATGATGAAATAGCTGAAGCCCATTTGAGCTTTAAAGTCTTGGATTCAAGTGGTGTAAACTCAGCTCTTGACAGAATGGGATTTCTTGTGGTTTCTCTGCTATGATCTCAGGAGGCTTCTCTGCAAATCTGGCAGTAGCACAGGAGGTTCATAAGGGATGAATTTTTTAATTCTATTTCTCTAAATTTTTCACTTGACTTTTACTATGTTTTCCCATCACTAGTTTAAGTCTTTTCCATGTTACAAGTTTAACAAAATTATAAGTTAACACTTTTTTTCTTTTTGTATATGTGGCTCTTTTTGGCTTGCATCAAAATAATTTTCTTAATAATGCCACAACACGGAGAAGTTGTACAAATTAGCCCGAGAGATGTGTGTTGAAATTGTTGTGAGACTCTTGCATTATTAACATCATGACATTCTTGTCAGTGTACTAATACTCAAAACTGTTTATGTTTCTGGATTTAAACAAATATGTAAATCAGGTGCACATTTCCCTAAGAAAGCAAATGTCTCTAATGAGGAAAGAAACAAAATTCAGAACAAACAAACAAAAGAAGAGAATATGTTAAACAGCTCATGTGAAAGTGGGGATAGAAAGTAAGTGGAGATACTGCAATGTAATCCTTGCTGTGGGATTGTTTAATCAGCTCATCTTGAAGCTCTGACAGATTAATTGTTTCTTAGCAGGGATAAAGCTGAGGAAGAATGGCAGCCAGACAGAGTTTTCCCATAAGAAGGCATGGAAATCTTTGGTTTTTCTCTTTGTGGCAACCTAGAGAGCTGAGAGGATTGACTTGCACTGGCTGAATTCGTTAACTCTGGTACAATACCACTCCAAAGGGCTCCAGGTCTCTGAAATACTTGTTTGTATTGCAATAATTAAAATAGCTCTTTGATTTCAGTGTAGAAGCACAGAATGGGAATAGCATTTAAGTATTATACAAGGGTTTGAATGTCCTTCAGAGAAGCATTCAGCTCAGATTTCATATCAAAACATTGCCCTGATTTAGTAAGGATGACTGATATCTTTGAATCATAATGCTCTAGATTGAATATATGTATAGTGAGAATGTTCTTTATTATGCTGTGTTTGTGCTATGCTTTTTATTATGCACTGCTCACTGAAAACTTTATCTTCCATGAAAAACTGAATTCCTTTCAGAAGTGCAATTAAACAAAATTTGCTTACTATAATAAGACATCATTTATTTCAAGCTGGCTTCTATTTTGAATTTTGATGGCTTCCTGCTAAATATGCAAGATTTCTTCTCTGTGAAATTAGTTCAGTATCTAAAAATCTGAATTACTTAGTATTTTGTTTTTTGTCATGTAACTTCAGCCCCCAAAGTACTGACAAGCATTATGTTACCCCAATTAACAGTCATCTTTAAGAAGATCATTATGGTAAAATTAATCTGAGTCCTCAAAAAATCTATGAATTATGGATAGTGTATGAGTAATAAATGGGGTAATCCTTTAGCTGTGTATTGTATGTAACTATTGCCTTCTCTGTCCAATTTCAGACATTTAACTAAAAATGTCCTTTGTGTCTGTTATAGTCAGAACATCAGTTGGATTCTGTTCTGACAGCACCACATTCATGAAGATTCTGTCTCATTTGTCTCTGTCATTTTATATCTGCCCTTGTTTCAACACATCCTCATTTGTTTGTACTGGCAAAGCTGATGGGTAAAGGATCATTAGGAGTGTAGCAAAACCATCTTGAAAAATGCTATCTTGAACTTCCCATGTGCTGCTTAATCTGTCATGCAGATATAGATATCAGAGGGCTGAAGAACAAGTTCTCTGAGCAAAATTAATTTCTGATAAAATCTGTCCCAAAATTATGCCTAATCTCCACATCCGAATGTCTATAGGAAGTCTAACCATGCTTTGTCAGCAGTTGGTGCACGTAGCAATTCTTTGAAATGAGAACATGGAGGGCCTGTGTTGGAAATGTTGGCCTGTGTTAACCTCGTTTCCACCATACAGGAGCAAAGGTTTGCAACAGTATCAGACAGGATAAAATTTATTTCTCATTTTTTTTTCAGTATTACACTTCCAACAGCTTTCTCCTTTTCCTTTCCTACAAGTTAACACTATGTAGGAGGTGCTAGTTTTGTGCTGTGTGAACTCTGAAATCTTGTCTCTGGAGGAGTGAGGAGGCTGTAATTACTATGATGGGGAAAGAAAACTTGGTGTTCACAAAGATCTCAGTAGAAGCTGGACTAGGACTTTATTAAATTGATACCTCTAATACCTCTAATTAATACCTTGCCTGGGCCTCCAGTAGAGCAGGATTTCAGCGACTTTCTTAGAAAATATTGTTCACTAGATAAACATTAAATTGACTTTTTAAGTAGTATATAATTGCTGTCAGCTAAAATGCTGCCCAGCAATCTGAACTGCCAGGGGCCCTTAAGTCTTATTGATTTGGATGAATGTTTCAAGCACTATCAGAAATTATATTTACAGTGTATGAAAGAAATCTTCAAATGTAGCTGCAACACAAAATGCTATTTGAAGATTCAGACCCTCCAGATGGGTATGTATGTTTTATCCTAATGTTGTAGAAATAAGTAATCGAGAAGGATGCATGGCAAAGTATCAGATAAATGCAATAGTAGTTAAAGGCAGTAAACTTATCTAAGGAGGAGAGCTTATCCAAACTTTCCTTGGGAATTGTAACTTGACAAAAGAACTTTCATGTCAGGAGATTTTTAATAGTTGTATTAAAAGCATCCTTCACCTTTTATGTTCTCTTCTTGTATTCAAACTGCTCATTGTGAATATAAAGTACACTAAAAGTAACCAAAATGGAAGACATGGAATGAAGGATTCAGGAAAGAAAAAAATGGCAACTTTAGTAAACAGCCTTCCTCTTCACAATATTTGGAAAAAACCTTCCTTACGTGATGTTTTTTTTAATTTTAATTTGAAATTTTAATTTCTTTTAACCAAGATTTTTTTTATCCATTTTTTGATGTTCTTTGTGCCAGAAATCACATGTTGAAAACACACCTTTATGTACTACATTGCAAAATTATCAGAATAAGATGTAGATTTTAAAACTACAGAAGTGAAAGAGAAATGAGCATCATCTTTATTCCTGTTGGTGATTTTTTTCAATTTTGTCTAAATTTTTTTAAAGGTTTGTTGTTTTTTTTTTTTAGGCTCCACAGTTAAGAATAGTTTCGTATTTCTCTGTTATTCTTCTCAAAGACAATGGAAATTAGTTTTTTTCACTCTTGAGTTTACTTTGCTCTCCTTTTAGAACTGTTCTTTACCACATTAGCTTTACTGGCTTTTCAGATTTAGAAGTTTTTTGAGAGAGTAGAGAGAAGAAAACCTATATGAGAACAAAGATTACATGCTAGTTTGATTTCTTTATGAAATAATTATGATTTCTTTTTCTAAGTGCTTTCTGCCAAAAAGATTTGAACAGATATTTAGCATTTTATGAATTTCAGGTATGCAGGTTTAAAGAAACCTACATTACAATGTAAAAGTTATTCAGTAAGTGTATGCACATGAAATAGCAGCATGATGGTTGCCTGGAAAGTTAATGGACGATAATTAGTATCAGAGAACTGAAAGACTGAACCAAAAACTTCTGTTTTGAATTTAATAGTTAGTAGCTTGTTTTTGCAGTTGTTTGAATTTTTGTAACATTCTGTTGGTTTCTGCGTGTTTATGATTCTCCCTTTAGTGAGAGTGGATTCTGTTCCCTCTCAGTGTTTCCTGTCATCCTGAACTATATCACTTTCCTCACAGTTTTGAAACTTAAGGGATTTCTGAAAATCCTTCATTCTCGGAGATCAAAAGCTTCTGTAAACCTGGGTAACTCAGCTGTGCTGAAGCTGTTTGAAGTAATATTGGCTCACAATCTACCTCCCAAATCTCTTGCTTGCCTAAAGTGCCTGAGCCAGCGAGCTAAGTAATGCTAGAAATTTGATAAGTATTCTTATTTTTCACCTAGGTCTTACCTTTGCTGCTTTACTCTTGATTCAATTCTCCTCTGACCAATTCTTCTTAAGAAGTAGTGGCTGTTTTCTGATCCCAAGTGGTTTGAAATTCACTCTTTTTTTTTTTTTTTTTTTTTTAAGGAGTCACTCCATGTTTAAATAGAAGTCAGCATGAAGACAGTGCTTCAACAGGGATGCAACTAAATGTATTTCCTTCTGAGCTTAACTTGTGATCTTTAATTTCCTTTAGAGCTCTGACTCTATAACTATAGAAAAAACAAATTCCCTTCCCCCGAGAGAAGAATGATGCAAAATTTAATAAAAAGACAAAATATCGCTGTTTTGCAGTAAGCATATGGAAGAGCCATGCATAGAACTTTTTAGCTGTACCTTGTCTTCTTCACTCTTAGTTTTACCTCTGTAAGATAAGGATTGTTTAAAACACTTTGAAGCCCCTTCTGTTGCAATCACTGTGTTTCACTGCATTCATATTGCCCCAGTTTGTCTTCAACTGACTCTGGTTTGGTTGCTACATTTTGGAGGCCCTGTGAATATGACAGATAATAGGTGTTTTTAATCTGTATTAAACCCAGCAAGACAGGTAAAATACAGAAAATGCAGAAGGAATGAAGTTGAAGTTCACATGAAATGGACTTCTATGCAATAAAATGTTTCCCCAACCCTGGTGAATGCAAAACTTTATACAATTAAAATTTTCTTTTTGTTTTTACAGTACTTAGCAGGTTTCAACAGCAGGTACCAAAATTATACAGAACCACAGTTGACATAATGATGGTTTTCCAAGTAATGTACAAAAAGCCTAACTAGCATAAAATCAGAATTTTATGGATTTCAGAGTGGTTATTTATTCAATTACACTGTAATTCAGAAGTTTTATGTGACCCCAAAACAGTTCTTTTTCAAAAAATATGGCTTTAGATTGATATATTTGTTATGTTTGAAAAGTGAATTATGAAGAATGAGCTGTCAGTCTTCCCGATGCTGACATGTTTCCCGTTTGGATGCCTTTTTCTGATTTTGAATGGTCTTTTGGGTTTGTATCTGCTGTTTTACAGGTGGATGAGGAACTCACCCAAACAGCCTATTTTCAAATATGGCCTTTTATTGCTGGGTTATATCCAATACAAACTCCTCTGTGGATTTAGCCAAGAGATATGGCACTTGATTGCCTTGCTGTGTGTGAGGGCCAGCTCTGTTCCTGATCAGTGCACACAAAAACGCTGCCCACAGCTGAGGCTGGATTGGAGACTGTCATGGAGAAAGGTAAGGCAAAGACAAGCTTTCATTTATGAGGCAAACAAAAAATCCTGTATGTTCATTTCAACTGTTCCAGTCAGAGCAAAATTATCTCAGAAAATCGAAGAGGAATCAGACGAGCATCCCACTGCTCGCCCACTTCATGCCTATCAGTCAATTTGTGTGAGGAGCAAAAATACTGTGTAAAGAGTGTCTCCTCTGAAAAATATTTGTGACATGCTTATTCCAGCTTGTTTCCTTGCTTTATTCTATTTCATTTTGTTCTTGAAAGAAAATGTTGACATATTCCTCTGTGGCTTAAGTCATTAGGAATATTCAGAATAGTCCCACTGATTAAGTTTTTCATGTTAATACTGAAATCAATCAGCATGAAATTGCAAAAAGAAACCCACTCTTTCTATTTTGACAATAAAAAAAATGCAGAATAAACAACTCAAAGTCTATGTCTTCTATCTACCTTAAGTACGTGATGGGTTAATCATTCATGAAATAATAACTATCTTACAAATACAACTTGCAGCTCAAGGGAAATGGAAAATTAAATAAATACCATGATGTTATTTTTCTTTATTACTGGAAGGCTCTCCATGGTGTAAATGCATGCAGTGAATGTTGGACAAGTGTTTAAAGGGATTAAGGCTACTGTTTGGGAAGGATTTTCAGAGAAAACTGTAAAAGCTATTACACAGTGTGCTACTTCATATTTTAAAAGGTTATAAAAACTTACAGCATAGGTAACAAGATGGAATAAACTAATTCTTGAATGCCTTCAGAACTGTAGGGATATTTGCCTAAATAAGAGAGACATAAGCTTTTAATTTTTAATACAAACAAAATTTCTTTCAGGTATCACGTTTTGTGATATAACAACAAAAGAATATGGCTGAAGGGAGCTTTTCAGCTTTCTGTTAAAATTTATTCCTCATCCATAAGGAAAGATATACTAAACTGCTTATGAGTAATGTTTGTTCTGTTTTCTAAATAGCTTGGTTTAGTACCTCAGGAGTTTTAATACTTCTTTTTTTATGGTTGGGTTTTCCAAAGGCATTATGTGCACAGGCTTTGAGTTTAGCATCGTTATGCTGGTTTTTCCTCTCCATTTTCTAATGGACTCATGCCATTGTCCCTGCCATCTCCCCACTCAGCATTTCTGCTTTTGATAAGATTTTGTTACTTTAGATTCCTTTCTCTGTTTAGATTCCTTTCCTCTGTTTTTATCTTTCATGTTTTCTAGTTTCTGTTACTCATTTATATTAAGATGGATCAAATCAACATACGTTTCTGGCTGAGTTTGATGGTGGTGTTTAATTTCAGATAAACGAAAAGAACAAATATATCTAAGTTGCTGTTTTTTCTTTTGTTTCCATTCATCCACTCAGGAAAAGGTGACATGATGGGGCTGAATGGGGTGTCTGCTGCACCAGCTTGATCTCTGCTTTCTCAATTCCAACATTATGAACCCAATCTAAATTAATTTCTTCCCATGTAGTAGTATTTTTTTGGCCCTTCACCCTCCTATTTTCTTTTTAAATTAGACTATAAACCAGTTCACCAGGTTCATTGTACAAACCTACAAACACGTGATGATTAGAACATAAAAAAAAAAATTCATGAGAACCTCAGAGAACTTTCTATAGAAAATTGTACATCTAGTAAGTTTCATTTTTAAGCTCTATTTTATGGGTATTTAGGGAGAAGAAATGACTGGTAGAAATATTTAATTTTTTTTATGCTTAACAATCTTTTGCTACACTCAAATGAATATTTCTCACTGTGTCTAGCATCTGTCTTTGGAAAGAATCAGTCACTAAAAAAGGAATTTGTTTAAAATGCTCCATCTGATCTTAGAAGGAAACAGGACTTGTGGATGAAGCAGCAACTCTAACAAAGCCACAGAAACACACTGACGATAGGAGCAGAAGGTGAGGGTACTTCTGTGGGAATGAGAACTAGTAATGTTGGGTTTCAAAGCCAATGTAATATTGTAATGAAATGGAGCTATAGGAGTGTCTGAAAAATCTCAGTACACTGATGTGAGGAATAAAGCAATAAAAAATCCTTCTACTTGAAGGCTATTTTAAATACTTGTTTCTTAAAGCTACATGTCTGCCAATCTTAGCATTAAAATTGGGCTTTTCCTGTTTTATAGGATTTATATTATTGTTAGCAATTATATTGTAATGACTTCTCCCTGTTAGCACTGTGAGGGAGTTAAATTAACTGGAGTGTGCCCTGGGAACAGCCGTGAAGTCCTCGGTCACTGCCAGTTTGTTACAGTATTAAAGCATGTCATGGTGGGTGCGTTTTTATGTCAGAAAGAGTCACAAGTTAAGTAGGATAACATTACTGTGTCAGGATAGTGGGAAAATAAATGCATAACAGCTGTTATTAGACACTGTAAGTACAAAATAAATCTGTTCCCAAGAACACCATTGTGAATGAAAAGGGAAAGAGAGAATTATCCCTTGCTGGTGGCTTTTAGCATAGCAGGGTAAGCTGCTTTCTGCCTTCTTTCTGATGTTTTTCAGGATTTCTCCAGATAGACTAAGGACTCTTACACAGAGGTAGTTAGCTTAGCAGGAAGATTCAGGTATCCAATTTCTATTAAGTTTGTTTTTACTCAATATTTAGTAAACTCTTATGGCAGATTTGCATGTCATTTGGTTTTGATAAAAATGTTGGCTTTGCCAGATCTTTTGGAATATCCAGAAAGTTGGAGGGAAAAAAGTAAAAACCAAAACCAAGTTACTTTTTTACTTCTGTTGTTCTATTTGTGTTTTCTACTGCTTTTTAACTGATATCGATAGATTTCAATATTTGGACATTGCACTGTTTTACATGGTCCTTTGCCCTCTCTGGTTTCCAGAAACTGGATGTATGAACCTGCTGTAAACATTTTAAGTGATTACAGCCCTGGAAAGAAGAGCGAGTTACATGTGAAAAAGCATTAAAGTTGGTTTATGTGATGCATACCTTTGAGTTCCCACTTCCCATGGGAATACATCACAGGACAAGGTACATTATTAAGGTAACCAAACACAAATTTGTTCTACTATTTTTCCATTAATTTAAATGGGAGAAGAATATTTTGTTTCCTAATCAGTGCAATTACCTTGGAGCTCATGTTGCAATGTGTCAGTACAATGACAGCTTTCCCTGAATGACAACTCATATCTACAGTGCAAAATGACAGGATTTGTAAACCAAGGTTGTTCAAAGAAAAACTTCAGTTCTTGAGCGACTATTTCTCAGTTAATTTTTGCTGCATTTTACAATACTCTTTAAATATAATTATTTTAAAATAGATCTAAGTGGCCTGCTCACAGGGACTTGTAATGGCATATAACAAAATATTCTGTTCTAGCATCTACTAAAAGAATATTGTTGGTGGCAATTAGAGAATGCTCTGAGACTTTCTACACATTCTACAATGTGATCTAGTAAAAACGTCAGTAGTAATGGGTCTCAGGGTTTGTAAATGTTCACCTTGGTGACAAGCTCTTTTATCAGGCCTTTTGTTGTCACTTGGACAGTTAATGTCACCAGCAGTTTTCTAATGGAGACCTTATTTTTTATGTAGCATAAGCCACTACTTGCCTCCCTGAATGTATATTTGTGTGAAACTCTGTTATATACGATATATTATTCCATTTATACTTAAGCTTCTTTAATGGCATCTTGCTTAACAAAAGAGAAGAAATGAGTATTTTACATTGATGAGCATAGGAAAGGAATCTTGGATTGAAAGCTGACTGGGAAGCTGTCACATGACTTTCATTCTAATAGAGGTAGCTAGAAATCTGAATATAAATCACTGTAAGGTTTTCTAGGTATGCTGAACACAAGTTTTAGGACTTGAATTTTTATCTGTGCTATATGTAGACTGTATTTTGTTTCAGATTCTGGGACAAGGGATTGACTCAGTAATGTTTGCACGGCATAGGCCTCTATTTGTTGCCTGCAGAGCAGGGAAATTGCTGCAAAATATGTATCTAATTCTAAGCATAATGTAATCCCTCCTACCAAACTGAGAAAAATAACCCCCAACATTGTACGTGCTTTTGAGCACTTTCAAAATGTTCAGAAAGTCTGCAAATTATCAGAAAGTTTTAAGGTCTAGTAAGGCAGAAGTCTTAAGTATGCTGCAGACATCAAAAAGACTAATGTTGGTGTCATGCTTATTTCATTTGTCTTTTGTTGTATAAATAGATATATGTAGTACATTAAAAATATTGGAGGTGATCTGAAGTGGTTCATAAAACTTTGCTGGTCTGCAAATCACTACGATATTTTAACTGCATTGCCTGGTTCTGAGTTAGTATCTCTAGACATCTTGAATTAAATTATACCTTGGAATTGCATCTGAAACTTGTGGATACTGATCCAGAAACTTGATATTTAAGCTTAAAGGAAAAGAGCAGCTTCAGTGTAAGTTCTCTGATGTGAAATTCTGCTCATAGTAACTTCAACAGCTTCTCCTTTGTTTAAGTAATGAGGATGCTTTTGTCTTTCCACTGCACTTTAGAGGAAAGAAGCCTTTTTAGGCTCTTTCAGCTTTACTTCTGAGATTCTTCATGTTTATGGCTATTGATTTTCTTGAGACGTTCCTGTAATACTTAAAAGTTATTCCCTAGTGAATCATGCCATATCTTTTTGGTACCAAACCCCAGAGACTTTGAAAGGAGCATTGCTTTCTAATGCACACATCCATACATTTTATTCAGTATATGTAGGTATCCATGGTTGGTAAATCTTTTTGGTGTGTTGGCAGTGTGAGATCTCTCTGAATGAATGAATGACTGAAACAAGTGATGATTTCGAATTTCAGGTAATGAAATGATAGTAAATTAATTTCACAAACATTAATCTTAATGAATTAAAAAAAGTTCTAATGTTCAACAGTTAATGACTAAGATGGTTTGTTTTCAGCAGTTTAAAGGCATTTAAATATTCCAATATTCTACTGTGTTAGTGCTTATATTATATTACTTAGGACAATTATAGGACTTACAACTTGTATTTCTGTTACTTTTATGCCTGGAAGATTTCCCCCAGACATTTAGCACTAACCACTGTGGGACAGATGACTGTACCTAATTACCATTCTCAGGATCCACTAACTCATTTCTCTCCACCCCTGTGCTATATTTACTTTTCACATAGTGGGCTACACAAACTCTTATTCTGAGGACTCAATAATCCATTTTTTAGTAGATTTGGTTCAAAATGTTCTGCAGTCACAGTATTGCCTGGGTGTTTTACGTAAAGCAAAGCCGCGTTTATGTAATAGAATCAGAATATGTAATGTATGGCAAATAATATTTGTTGTCTTTCTGCTCACAAATTCTATTCCTTGAAAATGAGTTAATTTTGTTTTGTTTCTTTTTTGTGCTCACTAATTCACATTTCTCCCATATCCCAGGATAGCTGATCATAAATGGATGGATCTAAGTGTAGTCAGTCCATCAATTATTAGAACCACTCTAAAAGCATTTCTTAGAATTTCTGACATGATGAGAGTAGATGAAAAAACATGTAATGAAATACTGTAGCTTAAGAAAAATGTAAAGTTAGTATCATATAACACTTATTTGATGATAGATAAGCTAATGTAAGTGCACAAAATAATTGTCATCTCCTACACTAGCATGATTGTGCATATAAAATGTTACTGTTTTACAAGTTTTTCTCATTTTTTCCCCCAATAAATTTTATAATAACTATAAAAGGAAAGTGTAATATGTCTACTTAAGCATTACAGTATTAACAGAAGACAATTCTGTGGTTCTGTACAATTGAAATCAATGACATTGTTACCTTAAGAATTGTTTTATAGCACTATCCCTTGACAGAAAAATACTGTTTCTTCCACCTATCTAAAAGCTAAAACATGTGGAACAATATGTGCCTGGACTATCAGCATATGTGTGGATGGAATTTTATAATCATAATGTTACCTTTTGCCATAGATATCTGAAATGGAGATCTGCATCCCATCTCACAGACTGGGATACAAGGCTGTCACCTGGTATGGTGGCAATGTGTGAGTGGAAATGTCAGTTCACTCTCTTCTCGTAATGGCAATACCCCGTCACAAGGATTTGTGAGGAGGAAAGTGTCCATAGCACAGAGTTACTATAAAAGTAAAATAGTGTTATCAAAAATGTTAAAAAGTATTATAGCAGTCTCCAAAGTTTTTTGTTATGAGTTGGAAAGTGCTTCTTCTCACGCATTTGTACAGGGAGTAACATGAAGATAAATACTGTAAACATGAAAATTGCTAAGAATTCTGGGCTAAGGTGGGTTAGCTGCCAGGCAACTACTTCATATCATATGCTGTTAAATTGATTTGGGGTCTTAAACCAGTTTTCTGAAATTTTTACCACAAGTTTAGTGATTGTCTGCATTTTATCTGACACACTGATATCCCACACTTAATGAAACCAGAATTTCTAATGCATCAGTAAATGTAATCAATAAGCATTCACATGAAGAATTAAATGATTTTCATGTCTGCTGAATGCTAACTATCCTGGACATGTTTGGACACCTCTTTACTCTTGTTATTTCTGTTTTGAGAAGAAATAATTCTCCTTTTGGTTTTTGTAGCTCACAGTAATTTAACAAATAATAAGTTGGCAGCATTTGAAAATAGACTTATTTCCCTAGATCTTTTATTGGAACTTTTTCTCACCCTCATCAGAGTGATCAAAAGCTCAGTTTTGTCTCAGAAAGTTATTTTTTGCTATAAACCTGAAAATTACTTCAGTGTAAGGATGCCTCATATTTCTATATCTCTCTCTACCTATATCTATCTATATATTGTTGTCTCTTTTCTGACTTTCCTGCTTTTGCCTTTGCTTTAATTTCATAAGCAGCAGTCAGTCTTACTAAACACCTACATAGTTATACAAAATGGTTATACAATCTAGTGTTAGAGTTCCTACTTCCCTGCTGACACTGAAAAACATCTCCCTGTGAAACACTGGGAAAAACATCCTTTCTTATTTAATCTTATACAGAAACAGCGTCTGCGTGTTTGGGTGTGGAACACCCTGTGTTTGGTAATCATAGGAGCGGGTCCAGCACAAGGGTAGCAGTTTAATCCCATGTGTATTCCTAATTTGTTCCACAAAATAAGAAATGTAGTTTTTGGTACACTAACTAGAGAAATAACAGCTGCATTCTGTTTGTCCTGGGCTGTTATGTGCCTTGACCGTTTCTGTGGGTGTGGTACTAAGGCACATGTTTCTAATTACTTCAATATTCACAACTGGCAAATCCCCCAAGGAATTATGGAGGGCTTCCCAAATGAGTTCAATAAGCTTTTGCAAAAATCTCAAGGGTCTGGGTGGCACATCCTGAGCAGTGGGCTAATGACACTTTTCACTTCTTGCACAGCAGTAACTGTCCTGTAAACACCTTGGGGATATCCTGAATAAGGCCTGATTATATGTGATGAGGAACACACTTTGTTTTTAAGCTGCATATGCCTTTTAATTTTGCTCATAAGGAGATATCCCTGAATGTATTTCGATGCAGCTCATTGGATTACAACTTGACCGGTATTTTAATATTTGTGTTCCTGTAACTGAAGGGGTCATCACTGAAGTACTGGGACCTAGTAAGCACACCAGTTAATGATGCAGAGCTTTCTGGCTTGGTTGGAAAGGGATTTTACTCTTCCTGCCTGAGTAGAGTGCTGTTGACTGACTAAGGCCCGCTGATAGCAAGTAGAACATTGCCACCCTTTGGCCATAGAGAAAAGGCACATAAGTAAAGGAGCAGTATTATGCAAGTTGGGGATGCTGCAGCAAAACTGTTTGAGTATATTCATTTGTAATGTAGCTGCTTAGCAGTGGTAGCCTGGTTGGGTGGAGGTTGTAGGCATCATTTGCTTTGATTTACTGTATTTCATACCACGTTGATGTGTTTAGAGAGAATATATTATACTACATACTAATTATGTTTTCCTGAGAACTGGAGTACATATGCATTGTGAAGATAGGATGAAGGCTACCATGGTTACCATTGTGCACCCAGGAACTTATTTTATACAGTGCCAATTAATCTGAGGTAATGCTTGAGAGAAAAGAACATTGAATAAGAAATGCTAATGTCTCAGCTGAAAGATGGAAATTAGATAGAAAAGCACGGCTTTTATTGAAGATTATATGTCAGGGTCAGCATTTATAAATGAATCCACCTGTAAGACTAAAATCAACAGTTCTGTCTTGCAGAAAAAAAACCCCAAAACAAACAAACAAAAAACCCCCCAAATTGTATCTCTCTGGGCCTAATCAACACACAGGACACGATACTGCTTTATCAAGGATTTTCTCTGAATAGGAGGGATTTTTCCCCTCTCATCATTTTAGCAGCATATTCCTGCAGCTGTAACTATAATTGGGGATTATTGTTATGTCAGAGAGAGAGTGGCTCTGCCCAATGCAAAGATATCTAAACCTCATGCAGGCTACAGTTGCTAGGGACAAATCTTATGCCTGTGGTCAAAGACTTCCAGATAGTGAGGACTGAGTGAAGCAGAGCTCCAACTCCTTCCTCTTCCTGGAAGCTCCCTTTGGAGCTGAGGTTCCCCTGCAGCCTGTGGTGAGGCAGCTGTGCCCTTGCAGCTCAGGGAGGCCAGTGAGGGAGCAGAGACCCACCTGCAGCCCACGGAGAGCCCCATGCTAGAGCAGCTGCGTGTGAAGTCCATGGGAAGCCCACACTGGAGCAGGTTTGCTGGTAGGACTTGTGGCCCCATGAGGGTCCTGCTCCAGAAAGATTGTGCCCTGTGGAAAGGGACTCATGCTGGAGAAGTGTGTGAATAGCTGCAGCTTGTGGGAATTGCTCATGTTGGAGCAGTGCTTTTAATAATTAAACTTGATGTTATGATTTTGCAAAATTGTGCATGACACTAACAATCTTTAGAAGAGATTCTTCCATTCCCTTTGAGTCACAATACATGACCAGTTGGATTGAAGCTAACTTGGCCAACGTTACACTGACACAGATGAGGAAAACCCTGTACCCTGCATTCTGCTGGCTGAGCAGCACCACATTCTATGGGACTGGCAATTTGTGGCAAAAGAGGAATGCTGACAAGCAGTTGGGAGGCAGCAACTCCAACTTCCACAGATGTTCCAGCAATGAATAGCTGCTCAAGCCAGGAGCTTTGATGATTAAGTGATGGAATGTTTGCCATAACTAGGAGTTTTGCTACTAAAATGCATTTACCAAGTGTTATTCATTAAACATAGTCCATTGACATATGTGGTTAGTAAGAATATTATTACTATCTTTCATGAAAAACTATTTTGCTGTACAAAATAAAGCACATGGATAAAAATAAAAATTTTTCATCAAAATTGCTAAAAGAGAATATTAAGTTTCAATAACTTTTCATTTTTTAGTGGTAGTCACTTTTAAAGTGATTCTTCAATGTTCTTAATACACTAGTGTTAAGTATGAATGAAGATGCTCAACTCTGCAGGACTGTTCAATTGACTCCTTTTACCAAATCACATTAACAAACATCTCTCTTGCAATATTTTGAAATGTATAATGGGCTGAAATATCTTTTTCTAAATGTAAATCAGAACTATTTTTGCCTCCTTACTTTGTATTTAGCAGAGCCTTGACATTCTTATATATCTTTCTTTTGTTTTTAGGAACATGATATAATATTTTTGCCAAAGTTGATAATCAGAATTAATTGTTCACTTAAGGGGAAATAATAAAGAAAAGTTGTAGCTATTTATGATAATCAAACATGCTAAGTTTCTTATAAAAATGTTATATATAATTATCTTTTTACATGAGGACACTTTCTTCTAAGCCATTTTCAGAAGAAATATTTACTTGCAAAATGTTTTGGAAAATGATTAACTACTGGTTCAGATCCTATGTATTAAATTTTTTGTTGAACTAAAAAAAGAGCTGCACAGCTGTGTAACAAAGAATCAAGGGCATTTCTGCATATTTCTTGAAGCAAGTTCACATTTAATCATCGAGTTCTTAGCAAGAGTATTTCTGCAACCTGTGTCAGAGAAAAAGTTTAGAAAGGGAGTTTATATAATTATGTCATTATCTAATTTCAATAATACAATAGTTGAATTGTCTAAATGCCTATCAGTGGAAAACCAATGGAAATGGTAGATGTGTAGTTATATATAAAAACTGTAGCTTGTCAATTTGATGGAATCTTCCTGTGCTCTGAGCTATTATTCCTGGGTGAAATGGTTGCTTTCTACTGGTTTTTGTTAGAATGCTTCCAGTTACTGATTTTATTTACAATTGGAAAAACCTTTTGCAGGTTTCCCTTCAGCTCTGGCAGCTCAACTCTTGACTTGTAAAGAAAACACTGCATGTGACCAGGTGAGGTTCAAACAGGTCAGTTGTTGCTTTTGCTTGTAGGGCTGGAAATGGCAGCTATAGAAGCAACATATTTAGGATATTGATACATCAGGCAAGGTGGGTAAGGCATTTTGAGAGCATCTGGTTCTCTGGATGGATGGACACACAGATGGAGAAGTTCTGAGTGACTGAACATCACTGGGGTTATTCAGCAAGCTGGCACAAATTTGTTTCTCTGCTAGGAAGCCTGCAGTAGAGCTGAAGGCCATTATAGCTGAAAACCTGGAACTAAAAGGATGGAAGGCAGTAGGGGAATACAAAGAAAACTAGATTAATTAATATTATTTTTAGAGGATTAGCTTTTAAATTAAAATCTTAAGTAGTTATAGAGGACATTTATACATTAAGAAAAACTAGGACACTTTATAAAAATCACCTTGCTTCATTTATAATACAAATGAAACCACGGTCTTTTTTTGCAATTTATGATACTCTTAGAAATTAGCATTTATCCTACAAACAGAAACCATTACAAAAGGGCCAACAAAATAATTATTTTTTCCTTGACATTAGCTGTCACAGGATAGTGCCTGCTAAATTATATTCAAATTAATGAAATGTTGAATTATTTACCTGTTGAATAGCAAATTGAAATATCCTTTTGAAGAAGGCTAACCATTGCTTCTAATAGCATTAACTTATCCCTTCTACTCCTCCTGCTTTCCTAATTTCTAAATTCCTTGGTTTTTGGCAACTTTTGGTTTTGCACTTAGGCTGTTTAATTTAGCATCATAAATAGCTGAGACTGGCAAGCAGTGTGTAACTGATAATGTATCCAGCAGTTTCTTTTATGTTCTGGGATAATTGTAAACACAGAATAAAACTGATTATTTCAGCAAATATGGCAATAGTCACAAAAGTTGGTTTTAATTTTAGATTTTTGTTTGTAGCCAACAGAAAGAGAGTGATAATCTATATTGGTTAACATCTACTGAGAGTGGAAGGAGCCAGGAGCTGCCATAACTACACTTACAAAAGATTCCCATAAATCTCTTTGTTTTGTAGCCCTTTGTGTGACTGTAGAAGAACAGTTGGATTTGTGTATCGCCTGCAAGCTCATCACCTCTCTGTGCAGTACTTTATATATCCATTCTCTGTGAAAGATGCAGCTTGTCACATTTGGTTGTTAAAACTTTTTACAAGGTTTTTAAGGTGCAACTCCATTTGGAAAAACTTTAAGGTTATCCTGTCCTTAAGGCAGAAGAAGCAAGACTCTCCGTTTTCACTGAGGCGTGTGTAAGGTAGAGGAAGAGACTGCTGCCACTGACCTAAATTCTTCAGTGTGGAAGAAAAAGAGAGTCCCAGTGAGCAGACTTTTGCTCATTTACTCCCTGCAGAGAAATGACATTTGTTCTCCACAGCATTTTCTCTTGAGAGGACCAGTTATTGGCTTATGTCACAAGCAGTCTACCATTCCTCAATGATTTATTCCTCAAGGCATACATGGATCGCTTTCAATACTCAGTGATCCAAATTTGCCTCTTATTGATTGTATGAGTGTGTGGTGGCTGTGAGAACAGAAACTGTTCTTGAGAATGTGTTAAAGTTCATCTGGTTTTCTTTCTGATGCTGTGCTGCAAGTTGTTGCTCCCACTAGGTGTTGGGTGTTTATCTACAGACATGTAGATGCTTATGTAAGTAAAAGCTTTCTGTGGCCTTTTACTATTAGCTGACCTGAATTCTACTCAGGCCTCTGCCACTGGTAGAGACTTGCAGAGTCTGTCTAGCTAATCAGAATATCAATAGATAATCAGAATGGTACAAGTTCTTCTTCATCCTTTACCTACTGCAGCTGGTTTGAGGGTAAGCAGCAGGTGGTATATATAAATAATACACAATATTTTATATAATATTATATATATAAATATATGCAGGCTCACTTTGTTGCTTTGAGGATGATTACAGCAACCAAATTCAAGACATGTTGGGGGTAAAAAAAATTAGAGTGACAAGCATATGGTCCCACACATCTCCTATACCTCTGCTATTGGAGATCTCTGATGACATTATATTTGTTTGATTTTTCAAATAAAACTTCTATTGTCTCTTCTATGGAAATCTTTAGTATTTCTGCTATATTTTGCTTTCTGAAAGAGCCATTGTAGATATTAACTCAATAAGAATGCAGTAAAATAATTAAATGCTGTGGTACCTGTTGTGGTGAGCAAACGCTTGGCTTAGGCTCAGTGTCAAGAGCACAGACAGTGTCACACAGTCAGCTGAGACTCAGCACTGAGGCACTTCTGTATTGCAATACAGTCTTTCCAGAATTAAGCATGAGGGGAAAAATAAATAATTCAAAAATAATTGAAAACAATGGAAAAGAAGCCCATTTATGAATTTACTCCATCTTGGGTTCATGACTTTTTTAGTTTTCCTGGTTAAATATACTAAGCCAACTGTTATGGTGCTTTACACAGTACATTAAACAACTTAATCATACTGTCCTCTCTTGCATTAATAAATTTAGTGTTTGTATTCCTGAAGCAGCTGTTTTCTTCTCTTGCTCTATTTTACTTCTTCTTTAGAATACAAATTCCAGCTCATTTCCATTTTTTTCAGACCTAACACTTTAAAAATTTTGTTCTCTTGTTTGAATTTTAACCCTCTAGACCAATAATTGAGTTCTTTGAGGACCACTTTTATTTTTCGAATAAATATTCCCTTTGCTGTGAAATATTTCCCAGTATTCTTCTGGAAGGTGTTCTGGGACAGCATATTCGAGTCAAAAGAGCTTGTTCCTTTTCTTGAATTTTACTCAATTGCTTTCAAGCTGAATTAATTGCCATGTTTTCACAGGTAAGTCCTCAATCTAGAAGAACCTGGGTTTTTACACATCAAAGAATACGACAGACTATAAAGATGGTACTTTTAAGATGGAAATTAATAGGGTTTGTGCTTTGTCCTTCAGAAAGTCTTGGATCTAAACTGTGAGTTTGTCAGTTGCAAATTTTAGTCCTAGTTGCAGATACCGATATCTCCCCCCCAATAACTGCAGAGTGAACTCTTGCACAGGGAAATCTGCTTCTCTTTAAAATCTGAAAAAGATTGCTTAGAGATGGTTAGTTTAAATATCAGGCTTAAATCCAATGATTTTTATCAAGGTTTTTTGATTTACTTTTAATTCATGTTGCAGATGTTGAGGTTATACAAGATCAGATGTGCCACAACCAGGACAGGTGACCCCAGCTGACCCCAGGGGTACCATATGGCATCATGCTCCACAATAAAAGCTCAGAGTAAGGAGGAAATAGGGATGACATTCAGAGCCATGTAATTTGCCTTCCCAGGTAACAGTTACACCGATGGATCCTGGCCTTGCAGAACAGCGGTTTGGGAAGTTTCACCTGATCCATCTGAAAATGTCATTGTAAGGATCCTTGTGACAAACTCCTGTTGGCACCCTGCCAGGCACTAACCGTCCTGTAAAAGCTATTTCCAGCATGTAAGTGTTACTATATGCTAAGATCATGATTGGTTTTATTACCATTATTCAAGCAATGTCTCTGTGCAGCAAGAGGCTGAGCACAGGATGCCCCTGGGGAACCTCATAACAGGTTAGAAGTTCATTTTGTAGCACTCCTTCGCTTTAACCCACTGCAGAAGCAGACTGCTGACTAGACCTTGAGACTGCATTTTTAATGTGCTTACTACAGTGAATGTTGTGTGACAGTGTCTGAAAATGCAGGAAGGAGCAATTTAGCAAGAATTGCTTGTAGCTTTTTGTTTTAAGCACAGCCTTCCAGGAATTTTGCATACGATTGCCAGGCCAAAACATCATTTGAACACTGCAGGAATTAGAACAACATGCTCCACAAAGACTTTAAGGAAGCTGTCTAAAGTTCTAACACTACTAATGCTTGAGGAAAAAACTTTTGCAAACACTGCAGGATACTGCAAATGGCAGCACTGGAATCTATTTTATTTTAGCTGACTGCCTTCTAGTGCTCTTCTGTTATTTTTCTTCAGATCCTGCTTTTGTGTACTGCACAAAGGGAAGCGTATGTTTTGTTTATTGCCTTTACTGTGCCAGAAAACATGCAGAATAAGAATGACTGATGTTCTGTGAGATTTCTTATCTTTCATGATATGATTTCTTTAACAGCCATTCTAACTCTTCTCCCTACATATTTTTGGTGCTGAATGCAATTCATCAGTTCACATCTTTTTTCTTACTGCCTTCTCTGCATTTTCTACTTTTTCTTAGAGGACAGCAAAGTTGTAGACAACCATTCTTAAGGAAAGGAAAGGAAATGAGAGCTTTAATTATTTTTAATACAGAGCTATTTTAAAACAGCAGATATTAACAAACCTTTACTAGAAACCTACATTTACTTTTATCATGTCATTATTAAGGAAAGCCTTGGATCTGAGAACATTTCTCCTGCTCTCCTTACCATCCCTCTAAAAAAAAAAAAAATTGGGTGGTGGAGATGGACAGAAGGTTTCAGTCTGGTCTAAGAAGGACAATATTTGGAAATGAGTGACTGATTTGTATTTCGTTCTACTTCTTAATTTCTTGTTTCCTGTGCTGGGTGTTTACATATGATTTCCTCTAAGTGGGAAGGTTTTTATGCTATGTGTTGGCTGGACAACAGGAGTGCCTCTATCAAACTTCCTGTACAATAAAACACTTCATAACCATAATGTCATAATGTCAGTTTGTTGTACTGAATTTTGCTGTTGACGTGAAAGTGAAGGCATTTTAATTGTATTATGCTACTTATGGATCAAGGTTTTAACAGGACTGAATTGTTGCAGAGGCTGCTGGAGAGAAGAATGACAGTGTTTACATGAGGAGGTTAAAAAGCCCAACTTCCAATTATAAAATCATTTTACTGCCTTAGAAGGTCACTACCTGTATAAAGAAGTTACAGCAAAGGGTGTCAATGGAAAGGAATGAATTGAAGTGACTTTTGTGATAGGCACGCAGCAGGTCAGCATAGAGTGAGGAATAAATTCCAAGTCTTATGAGTCCCAGCCCAATGCCTTTGCAGCAAATTCGACTGTTCTGGAAATCTCATTACTCACTGAACAGACCAGAAGGTAGAAGTTGGGTTGCACACACCGTGCCAGGTGACAATCACTCTGCTCTGGTTAAAAAAACCCCTAAACATAGCCTTATATTAAACCTAATTAACCTTGACCTATCTCTGATTACAACAAAAGCCATGAAAGATGAAATGTCACCTGTGCAAGCATTTTATGATCTTTTCTGCAATAAACACATCTAGAGTCATGGGAGGGCTGTAAGCAGTCTCTGGAAGAAATAGAAATATATCATACACTGAAGGACTAGGTTGGGAGGGATGATTCTGCAGGCTTTTCAGGTTTCCTGGTTCTCAAGATTTGGGGAGTGTTCTTTTTTTAATTGGGAAATATTGCCTATTTTGATGGGGTTTTGGTTTGGTTTGATTTGGGTTTTTTTTGTTTTGTTTTGTTTGGTTGGTTTTTCTTTTAATTTGAACTGTCTCTATTTTTGTTTTGAAAACTTCCCATTATCTTTTCAAACAGATTATTTTCCCTTTTCCCAATTTTATTTCTCCTTCACCACTGCTAAATCAGTGTGGTGTGGTGTTTTGTTTTATAAACCAAAACCATAACTTGTGATTATATTACTCAAACGATTCTACAAAGAACAATTTAAAATTCTAGAAAGAGTTGCAAATGTGTCAGTCTTTATTTATACAGTGTATATACACACTCACTAAAATAACAAAAAAATTAGCTAAAATTATTGTTCATTTTTACAGATTTACAGCACTTAGTCTTAAAGCACAGTGGATAGAAGAGCTTTCAGAAGTACTTGGGGAAAAGATCTGGCAGAGACTGTGTAGATTAAGAATCTAATACAAAGAGTGGAAAAGCTTGTCTAGCTTTCATTAATGCCATCTTCTCACTTTGTCCTGGTTCCCTCCCAGAAGGCCAATCTGTAAGCACAGATAGACAACTGTGAAGCAATTTGCAGCTGGCTGGAAGGCTGTGAAAAAGCATCCTGAATATCTAAACTTTATATGGGAAAAAACCCCCAAAAAACCAATTCTATCACACTGCCAAGGTCATAAGACACTTCACAGACAGACCAAAATAAAAAATAGTCAATCACAGATTAGACTACTCAAAAATGACAACTTTCTTAATTAGAATTAGAACATAAATTTCCTTCCTTTGAAATACATAAGGCTCTTTTTTTAAGGATGAGCTTTTCCATATACTAATGTATTTGGAGATCCTTATGGCATGGATATTTTCATAGATATGTTGAACCACTGGGATAGAAGAACATAGAATCACAGAACAGTTTGTGTTGGAAGAAACCTTAAAGCCCAGCTAGTTCCAACCCCTCTGCCATGGGCAGGGACACCTTCCCCTATCCCAGGCTGCTCCAAGCCCCATCCAACCTGGCCTTGGACACTTCCAGAGATGGGGCAGCCACAGCTTCTCTGGGCAACCTGTGTCAACCTGTGTATGATCTCCCCACATAAAAATGTCCCTCTCCATACTTTTTATAAGCCCGCTTAAGATACTGTAAGGCCACAGTGAGAACATGGAGAGCATTCATTCTACTTCAGCTGGAGAGGGCCCTAACCACCCATGAAGCATGGATGAAAACAAACAGTTTTAAGAATTGAACCAGCTCTACAGACCAAGAGATAAGGATGAGAACTAGGTTGCTGTTTTGACAACCATAATTACTGGTGGTGACCAGTCTAACAGTATGTTTTTTCTTGCTTTCTCCTGCTGTTACATATCAGAAGTGCACCAATGTTTAGTTTCCAGGGGAAGGTGGCCCAGATAGATCTTACATGTTAGTTTATATTCAGATACTTCCTCCATAATAAAACTACACACAAATGTACAGATATGAAAACTGTTAAAATTTATCACCAGTAATACTATTGATATTTATATCTGGCACCTAGTGCAGAATATACCTATGAAATAGGAATTACTATCTAATGACTGAAACTCCCACAGAGATGATGGAATGTGTTTATTAAGTACCTGACTAGCTGATAACAAAGACTGATATAACTGTAACTCCAGGTTTGTCAATTTAAAATAACAATATTACATAAACATTATACATAAACATGAGCCTGAGCTCTTGTGCTGGGTGTGCTTGGTGCAATCTCCTTGTCCTTATCTTGACTCATGGAATTTCTTGTTGGTTTTCTTCCTATTTCCACCCACCCCTGATCCTGCTGAGGAAAGAGTGAAGGAGACTGGCCATTAGCCCAGGCTGACCACCCCCCCCCCCCCCCCCCC
>VXBA01005117.1:336934-381989 GCA_013399895.1 Serilophus lunatus
GACAATTAGCATTCAAAACTGCATTCCAAATTATGTTCTGGAGGGAATGAAGTGATAAATGTCTGAAAATGAAATCTTTACTTCTAGAAAAGGTGGATTGTTGGCTTTTTTCTATTTGTTTCATTGGTTACTTGTTTTTCGATTTTTAACAAAGAACAGGTAGAAATGACACATCCTAGAATAAGTTTAGACTGGAAACTGCTTCTTTAACTATTAAAAAAGAATTACCTCTAAGGAAGATGAATCCAAGCAAAATTCATTAATTTAAAATGAAATGCATAACTTTATGAAGGTTTATATGACACAATTGCCTACAGCAATGGAGTGCTGTATTTGCTGATCCAGGGAGCCCTTTCAGTCCCTGTGGTTGTAAGGATTATGTAGAAATTCCTCAACTGTGAGATTACAATATGATGTATTGCCAGGCTGCTGAGGAGACTATGTTTATTTTAGTGATGCTTATAGTTATATACAATACCATCTGTTTTGAGATTGTACTTGTCCAAATATTAAATCTTTCAGGTATTTATATGTATTTTCTTGGTACATTTTGCTTTTCTGTGGTGAAGTGTAACAGAGCTTAAACCCAAGTGGAGGTTACTGCTATGAGCCAGTGGCTCCCTTCTCCCAAGGAAGTTTAATGCAGTAGCTGAGGCTGAACTCTGGGAGATCACTGAGAGATCTGGATGTGAGATTACCGGGGGAAAAGGTGATATTCAAAGACATAGAAAATGTTTGGAGCTTGGGTTTTTTTGTTTATTCAATTTTGAAGAAACTTCTTTGACGTAACAGGAAATTAAAAAGAACTTGTTTGTACCATTTTTATTACACAGAGCTTCAAGCATATAAGGCCTGGTGCAGTTTTGGGGAAATAAATAGATATTGACTGCAACTGCTCTTTTATTTCTTTTAGTATTTTGTCTCAACTGCTAATAGAGAAAGAGTCCAGATATAATTTACTGGGTTTTTTTATTTCTATTGTGCTAGGAATTGCTCAACCCAACACTATGTGTATATATAAACACAAAACTTTTGTTTCTGACACAGGACATGTACTAAGTCTTCTGTCACAACTTCTGGAATGTATCAGAGGGAAACCTTTATTAGGATACCTAATTTGCATATTTTTCAAAGTAAAATGAAGAAATCCGGTTCTTAACATTGCATTGAGCTACACTAAGAATCGAAATTTAATGTCTTTCATAGGTATCAAACAGTTCAACAGATTGACAAAATATGTTTGGCTAATAGAAGTATAACACAGCTTTACATGTCTTCAGTCCATGGATGTGCCTAAGGATCTTTTACAGACAATCCTTAGCTAACAGGCTGAGCAAGATAATTTCGGGATATACCTTAATTCAGTAGGAAGGGATGGTACACAGCTTTAGTGCTGTCCCCAAAAGGGCCATATTGTGCAATACTATTGTCTTCTGTTATCAGCCCTCTCTTCCCATGAGAAATCATCATAGCTCAGTTCTGTTTCCTGATACATGAGAAAACCCCAGACCACAGGTTTGCCAGGTAACTTAACTCTTCAGATTTAAAGCAAGAAGGGCTGAGTGCAACTATTGTGAACAGAAAGTGAAAGGAGAACACAGCCATGAAACTGCTCCCCTGTTGTTGGGCTGGCACGAGAAGAGATGGAGATTTTTGCACATTCCCTCCCAAAATCTAAGTGGCCCAATGAGAAGTTTAAAATACTGGTATAAATGCACTAGGCTTTAATTAACTATGCCTGCATGCAGAGCTCCCAAAATATTTCAGTTACACAAAAAGATCAGAAAAAAAAAAGTCTATGGCTGAAAATAAATTTAAGATTTCACAAAAATACTGCTTGATTAATAATACTGTAATGGTTGTGGATATGTAATCATATATACACAATCACATGCTTATTTCTAAAGTAAAATTTATAGGCAAACCCTTGGCCAGAATTTTTTCCAAGATTAGTTTCATCAGAAAGTGACAATTTATTAAAAGGTTTTAAGAAAAGGTCAGGTTCTGATAAAGCTTCAGTAGTGGAGTTATTTCAGGTCCAGCATGATTACCTGATAATGAGAGACCTAGCAGGCTGGTTCTTATGGCATTCATTAAGGGGTGAGGGAAGCAAGATTTTAGGTCTGATTTAATGGCTGTTCCTGTCTTCTCTCTCAGAAAACTTCAGGTTAGCAGAAATACAGAAAGTGAGTAGAAGAAATGCACAGATATCTTGCTGCAAGAAACTTTTTTTTCAAGGGCATATAGTGCCAGGACAAGGGGAAATGGCTTCAGACTGTTGGAGAGTAAATTTAGATTAGATATTAGCAAAATATTCTTCCCTGTGAGAGTGGTAAGAAACAGGAACAGGTTACCCAGAGAAGCTGTGGGTGCCCCATCTCTGGGAGTGTTCAAGGCCAAGTTGGATGAGGCTCTGAGCAACCTGCTCTAGTGGAAGGTGTCCCTGTTTGTGGCAGGAGGTTGGAACTAGCTGGTCTTTAAGGTTCCCTCCAACACAAACCATTCTATGATTTTAACTCCAGTAAGAGCTTTACCTGAGTGTGTCTCCTCCCTCCCTTCTATCACTACTTCAGTTGGTTACTTCACAGCAGTTTTAGTTTCAGTATTTTCTCCTTGGCACTGAAAGTGATCATTTCACAAATGGATAGGAAAGTACACAGTGAATACCAAGATCACTGACCCTGAAATAGCCATACCCATCAGTCTTAGTTGGCAGCTACTTCTACATTAACTGTAAAATGCCTTCTCCTTCCATTCCCTGTTCATTTTGTCCAAGCAGATTTGCTATGTACATACTGAAGTTGAGAGTTTTGAGTGCTCTCAAACTTTTCTTGTGGAATCAAAAGTAAAATCCCGTCTTTGTGTGTCACTATAAAAATTCTGTTTGTGACTGGAGAGAGCACCCCTGTTTTGTTAACTATGCAGTCAGTCGAGTGCCAGCACAGCTTGTTAGACCACTGCAGCAATAATCTGTTCTCCCAGGAAAGAAGCAAATAATAGATTCAGATATAGATTTATCTCTTATTTCATCCTTCTTAGGTATCTTTATTTTCAGAGGGAATCATGTAATGCTTTTACACTGATAAAAGTCAAAGCAAAAATACTGGTAAAAGAACTTGGTGGTCTTTGAAAGCACCTACTAAAACTTGCCAGCATCTGAATTTCTCTCAGGTGTCTCTGTGTATTTGATTTCTGCCTTTAGCAGTTCTTTCAAGTCGGAGGGCTTGACTTGTATAATTTAGTACTGATTTGTAACTGGGATACATATGTGTTCAAATAAACATAATATCCAGTTCAGAAGTCATAATTACCCTGTACTCAGCTTCCAAATTACAGAGCTGCAGTCTCATTTCTATGCAGCATGGTTATTGGTGCTCCATCTTTTGCTAGAGACAGGAAAAGGGTGTCCTTATGTTGAAAAATAAATCCTCTGATATGCTGCTGAAGAAACAACAAATTAAACCAACTTTGCACTATAAATGCCATATAGGTTTTGCATCAGAAGGACTAAGTGTTGGTAGGGATACTTTGGGAGATGTCTTAAGTTTAACAGTGTCAAAAAAGTCTACATGGAGATGCTAAAAAATATCAAAGAGAGAGAATTGTAATAGCAAAGGTGGCTGGGAGGCCATAACAATATATTTCTTCTTAAGTGAAGGGAGAAATAAGTGTCATGATAAAAGCAGACCCAGGAGCACATGTTATTAGCCTTTGTGACTATTTCCATGCTTCATTAGAACACCAAGGAAGACAAATAACTAAAAGCTGTGCTGACAGAATTAGAGAAATTTGTGAAGTCATTATCAAAATTCATTTAGGTCTCCAGCCATAGTATGGAAAATTATTAATTTATAATATTTTGTATCAGTGCAAAAGCCGAAGCAGTGAACGGCAATATGGATTTAGAGGCAAACACTGTCAAAAAGGTGTTGGACTTTCAGAATTTAAAAATGCCCATAGGCAATGTAACGGATGGATTAGTTCCATCTATTTCTTTTTAGAGTGAGCTTAAGGCTTTTTTAATCCCTTGCTGCTGCTTCATTCTTTCTCTCCACCTCTCTCACATGTCTCAAACTAAAATACAGAATCACAGAATCAGTTAGGTCAGAAAAGATCTCTGAGATCATCAAGTCCAACCTCTGACCTAACACCACCTTGTGAATCAGCCCATGGCACTCAGTGCCACATCCAACCTCTTCTCAAATACCTCCTGGGATGGTGACTCCACCATCTCCCTGGGCAACCCATTCCAAAGCCCGGCTCTCTGTAAAGAACTTCCTCGAAATGTCTAACCCAATACCACATGAAAGAAAGTTAACTGTATATTTCTAATCCATAACTGAACAGCTGCAAAGGTCTCTAAGGGTCTCGATGTGTATTTTTTATATACCCAGATGATGGAGACATACACTGCATCAACTCAGACTCTGTAACCTTTGTCCCTCCCAGAAAAACAAAGAAATCGTTTTAGAGCATAAAGTGGGATTTGGCTGCAGTGAGATTTGGCAAGTGTTCCTGACTGCCACAGCACATTTGTAGCTAAACTGACAGTGCAGATTCTCTAAACATCCAAGCACAGCCAGGTTTATCACATTCTGGTTCTTGATGTTTGTAAATTAGTTTTGCTTTTCTCTAATAAAAATCCTTGTAGCAGAACCAAGTATTCAGCAATTCTATGACAGGAGACACTATTATTTTGGAAGCACAGCTATTTTTCTTCAAATTATCTTGTTGACAAGAGAAAAACCATGCTGGAGTCACTCAGAATGTTTCCTGCTATATATGACAAAAAAACCTACTCTATCACTTGCAATTTTAACATGCTGTGCTTTTGTGGATGAAAGAACTTTATACACTGACATCTTGATGCCACTCACATCTTTATAACTCAGAAGTATCAAACTACAGGTCAGTTCATGAAAACAGTTCCAGATCTGCTGAAGGCTCAAAAATTAGCTTTTGTCCCAGTATTGAGCAATCTTTTAGTTGTCATCTTTCTCAGTTTAAAGGTTTGAACTGCTTCAAACTTTTGGTATGAACTTCCCATTGCAACAGAAGTTAAAAATAAAGTTCACCAATGTGTTATATGGGATTTAAGCTCTATCCCTCTGAATTAGATTAAACTAGAATCAAGTTGACATTGTTTCTTTAGTTTTACTTGCTCTGCTAGTGAATTCATGTTATGAAGCACTATAATTTAACACCAGAAAATAGTATTCAATCAATTTATTTGCTTTCACAAAGAGAGAGTCACAGAATTTGTATGATTTAGTTATAGTTAAAAACATCCAAATTATTTTAAAGTGTGTA
Organism: Serilophus lunatus; assembly: GCA_013399895.1. Taxonomy (NCBI): domain Eukaryota; kingdom Metazoa; phylum Chordata; class Aves; order Passeriformes; family Eurylaimidae; genus Serilophus; species Serilophus lunatus. The sequence goes on from VXBA01005117.1 coordinate 342,245, forward strand.
GAAACTTTATGCAAGTGTATGTCCAGTGCCACCGACTGAAAAAGCACTGACACGCAGGGCCTTGCTCTCCCCCTTCCAACAGCCTTCTCAAAACCTACAGTTCACCCACAAATATGTAGTTGACAGTTGTGCCCACATACAGCAGAGAGAAATACCTGTGCTTTCATAAATAGGAAAAAAAAAAAGGGGGAAAAAATGCCCCAAGAGCCCCCCCCCCCAATTCACACATTTCTGCAGTACAGAAATCCCTATCCCAGCTGCAGCCATGAGAAAGGTGCATAGAGAGCAGAGGAGGATGGTGTGATATTTTTTGTTTTGAAGTGCAGATCTTACATAAAAAGTTAGACATTCTACAGTTTTGTCCCTTTTACATTATTTTAAGTGCAATGTTGTTTTCCAAGGCTCAAAAGAAAAGCTCTTCTAAGCAATAGCCTTTCCATGGAAAGTGCTGCAGCAATGCTCTGGAGTATAGATTCTGATTAGGCTGTGGTGAGCCTTGCTGTCAGTAGCCTATTTGCTGGCCTCTCTTCAGAGACAAACAGGGAGTTTGCATCTGTGCTTTTCTCAAACAGCAGTTAGTGACATGAAAAGATTTGATTTGTAAATGTCTAAGGCAATAGACTTCATCTTTATAGCACACAGGGAAAGGAAGTATGAAGCACTGAATTGCACAGCTGCCTGGAGAAGAACCACTTTCTTTTCCAAGATCACCATTTATCAGACAGATGAAACAGGAATATTTCTGTGAGAATTGTCTCAATAGCAGTACAGAATATATCTACTACCTCCTTAAGCATGTGCAGTTTTAATGAGTTTTCACCTGCCAACAAAATCTCAAGTTCTGCAGACTCCCTTGCCCTCTTGTTACACCTTTATTTCCACTTATTATAAACTTAATTTAAACACTCTGCTCTAACTTTATGTAAGGGGCTGAATCCATTATATGAAAAATTAGTCAATAATGACTTTCCCCCTGCCCCCCACCAAGTAAGAGTTGATAATCAGGTTGGAAATTAGGAAAAAAATTCTTAATCAAAAGATTGTTTAAGCATTAGAATAGGCTGCCAAGGGAAGTGGTGGAGTCAACATCCCTGGATGTGTCCAAAAAAAGAACTGAATACCACTGAGCCCACCACACCAAGTCACAAAGGTTGGACTTGATGCTCTTGGAAGTCTTTTCCAACCTTAAAGATTCTGTGATCACCCTTTATGTTGAATAAGAATCAATAAGTCCCCTCTGTTTTTAGGGTGTACATTTGTAGATGTAAAGCTTTCACTGTCAGGGAATATGTGAGGTGTGACGTAAAGGACAACTACAGCCACAGTATGCACAAACTCATGGCAAATTTTAGATATCTGCATATGCAAAGAACAAAACCCTAGATAAAAAATTGCTTGAAAATTATTCATACTTAATAAAATTGCATATTTGGACAGTGATAGCATGTTCTTAGTAGGACACCAGTATTATCAGCTGTGAAGTTTTAAATGGAAGATCTTTTAAGGCATTAAAATGCTCTTTCTTAAACTCTGCAGAGGCACCCAATGCACAGCAAGAATGGTGAAAGCACTGCTTTTAAATTCTCAGAAGTTTAGGCATTGGGGTAGGTGGGAATTCTATCTATATTTAGAAATGGCAAAGGATTTCAAGCTAAACTTCGGTAACTCTTACCCTACATTGAAGTCAGTTATAGAAAAAAAACAAGGGGCATAAAATTATAGACAGAGCAGTATTAATAATTCAAAAAATTATTTCAATGATTAAAATTGAAAAAAATGTATGAAACTTTTACACTGAGCTAGACAAAGAAGACAAAATTTTCCTTTAATAAACCCCTCTTAGATATTGATTGCTATTTCTCTTAGAAGAGTTTTGCTAGCTTTCTCAAAGAAAATGTCCTTTGAGCATAAAACCAGTAGAGACCAATTAAATCACAGAACATCCTCCAGTAACTTACATTGGACAGCCAGAACTAAAATATTTTTAGTGCAGCTTAGGAAGTCAGAGCATTCTGAAATTTTATACTCTGTTTGATCTTTCTACAGATAAATGGGCAGAAGGCTCAGAAGAACTAGCATTTATTTGAAAAATTGCTTTTTATATCCAGTCATAAAATATGCAAATATATAAAGTCTCTCCCTAGCCCATGTTTAAGTTATCTGAACCAGCTCTCCATGTATTTCTTTAGATTTTATGTCAATTTTAATTAAATGTTTCACATCTCATGAAATCAAGAGAGACGTCTCAAAACTTCAGTCAAATATTTGAAGTTAAATTTCACAGAAATACAAAACTTAAACTTGCATAAGTTACTTCTTCTTTCAAAGAAGCTTTAAGCACCCGAGCTACTTAGAATATTTAGAATATGAATCTTAGATTATGATATTGCACAGAATGTCCAAATTCTTTGACAGAGAGTTAGTAAGGCTGTAAGAATCAGAAACTTTCATTGTTTAAAACACCCTTCATAATAAGTTTGGACAAAATTGGACTTTTTTCTTTCCTTGGAATATCATAAGAGTTTTTTCAATAAAGTATTTAGGTCTGCAGTTGTCTCTTAAGGCCCCACCGTCCATTTCTCTGATTTCGAGGGGTCATTCGGTGTAAACCCTGGACACTGAATAGCATCTATACTCTTCTGTACATTAACTCATCTCTGGTTACTAAGTGTTGGATGCTGATAATCCAACTCTTTCATAGCAGCAGCAGCAGAGCAGTAAAGTGGATCACCATCCCTCTGGCCCAGGAGATGTTGGCAGTCTGACCCTATTAGTGGCTGATTTGTCTGCTGTTGTCCGGCTCTAAATCCAGACTACAAAAGATAATATGGATGAATTATTTTTTCCTGTTTCCAAAACTTGATTCTTTCTACTGTGTTCTTTCCTGGCCTTTATTCCACCGTCCCTAATGTTTATTCTGTCAGCTGCAATCTGAAAATCTCCTGGGTCCACCACTTCTCCCTCCTGAAATTTCAGACTCCTCAGCCCCTTTTACTCACCTTCGTATCTGCAGTCCTCTTGAATTCTCAACTTTTAACTTCCATTTCTAAATTTTCTGCAATTACTCTCCTCCATTCCACCCCATTTCTCAAGAGCCCAGTCAATTGACAGCGCAAAAAAAAAAAAAAAAAAAAGCTATTTTTAACCCTGCTGAAAAGTCTCAAGCTCTGGCTGCACATCACAAAGGTCCTCTTATCTCCCCACTTCTGTGCTGTCAGCAAATACCATAAAATCTAAGCAAGCTTTATATCTCCATCAGGCATTGCTTCATGTCCTTTGATGATGTTCAGCTCTAAAACTAATGTTCCCAGACCAAGGTCACACTAGCTGTTGCTTTTTTGGGCTTCTGTCCCTTACTCACAGATCCTGCCCTGTTTTTCCCAGCTCTTAGCAAGAGCCCTCTCACTGCTCCTGTCCTTCCAGCTGGAAGCTCCATGGAGCAGCTGTTGCACTCCAGGATGGCGTATTTCCACTCCTCTCACTTTCCTGCATGCTCAGTTAGGCTGAAGAACCAGTTCATTAAGAGTCTGGACATGTAGGTGCTGTGTGAGAACAGAAAATAACCAGCCTGCTTAGGCAAAAAAAGTTGTGAAGAGCTTGCCTGCATTAACAATAGACTTGTGCAAGAGTTATCTGAAGTTCTTAGTCTTGTGATTTAGAAAATGTGGATAGGTTTTCATAACAGCAAAGAGCTGTTAAAGTCAATCTAATATAGTTTCTTCAGAAAAAAAAAAAGCAAAGGCTCAAGAGAAAAGCGAATAAAGGGAACTAAAATCAAAACTAAAAAAAAAATAAATAATCAAACCAAACAAAACAGTAGTATAGTACTTCCTTAAGACACTGCAATAACTTTGTCTGAAATAATAAACTAAAGCAGAGCATTACAGAGAATATAGCTCTGTGTAGGTGTGGGTCTAAAAATCTAAAAAAGTCATTCAGAATGGAAAAATTCACATAACTGCTTGGCAAAGCTAGGAACTAGTGAGAACTGTTTGTTACTAATAAAAAAGGATCAGAAATCCTTAATGATGGCCATGCTAACATCCCCACTTCAAATGTAACCACTATCAGATCAGCCAGCAAAAAAAAATCTCTTCCTAATGGGGCTATGTAAAGTAGTCTGTCTTCAGCTTTTGTAAAATGGAAGACTGTTCTCATTCCCAAGGAGAGTTTTTTGGGGAAAATCCCCCCAAACCCTGAACACCCTGCAGAATGTCCTGTTCCTATGACAAACAGCCTTTATTTGCATTATCTTTTCACAGAAAGCACTCTGCAGCACAGTTGTAACACCCCCCCAGGGAAATGCATCAGTTATTCTGTCCTCAGAGAGTACATTTATGCCACATCATTGCTACCTTAAAGGAGGTTGCTTATTGTCCTCAGGAGAGCAGTTCAGCTGCATTATCCTGGCAATGACTGCTTCTAAATGTATTTTCATCCTCAGGAAGAGCTGATGATGATCCTTTTGTTGATAAGAAAATCAGAAGACTTTTCACAAACATTTAAATTCTGCCATACTAGAAACTACTTGTCACTAAGTAAAGTATCTTTGAGGAGCAAACCATTGTAAGCTTTTTTTTCTGAGGTCACAGAGATTTATGTTATTGGAAAAAAGACACTAAAAATTGCTTATGAAAGTATAAATAAAACCCCCAGGAACCTAGTGGGGTACAACTAGACATCCAGAGCACTAATTTATCTGTTCCACACGAGCATAAGAAATCTTAAGAATATCTTATGCTTCAATCCTAAAAAAATAAAAAGACAGTGTGTCACTCCTGAGACCAAGGTAACTCAATAAACTAAGGCAACTCTGGAGAAGCTGAGTATTTTATACCCGAGGGGTATTAGAGTGAGGGAGGATAGAAATTGAAACTGTCCTTCGTCCTGCTGGAATTGTGAGTGAAGCTCCCGCTTTCCTGCAGATTCTTAAGGTTACATTCGTCTTCATTCAACTTTATTAGGAAAACAGGGAAAAACAACCTCAGAAAAGAACAACTCCCCAAATATTTTAATTTCAAAAATTGAGAAGTATTTAGTGGGATATGAATTTCCCCTACAAAGCATCATACAGACTGTTGGAATAAAAATCCCTCATTTCACTTTCATTACTAAGGCAGAAAAGCAAAGCAAGTGGGAATGGCTCTGTAACCATAGCAACATTTGCCATTATTATTGTTCAAAGAATTCTAAGGCGCTACAATTTGGATTCTGCATTCTGAGGATAAAGTTTGTATGATGGAAAAGAAAAGAATAACTTTATTTGGTTGCAGGTCCTTACGGCAACTTTTTAGAAAGTTTTTTTTTTTTCTGAAAAGAAATCACATGCAAACAGAAAGAAATGTAATTGTTTATACTTTTCCTAAATATGGTGCAAAACATCATAGGTAACTTTGAAATAGTGCTTAGAAATTATTACTATGCATAAAACCATACTAATTTAGAATGGTCAATTTAAATAAATTTGCAATAATGACAGGAAATGTGGAAAAATAATGATAGTTTTCATGTAGTATCAGCTTAATCAGAACATGTTATTTTTCATAATCATGAATATAAATTTCCTAGATGCTGTTGCTTGGGTCAAACATGAGAAGCTTTCTTTCTGATTCCCTTCACTTTACTGGATATATTTAACCTAAATTTATATTTATTATGAATAATTATACTCACAATAACGTACAAGCACAGCCAATTCTTTTACCAGAACCCTCCAACCTTATGAAAAGCCATACTCAGAAATAAAGATACAGTCATAACAAACAAAGTGTGTTATTAGAAGATTAAATATGTACAAATTCCAAATATTTCTATCTACGAAGCCAAGTAAACTTATTCTGTAGTATTCCAATATTCCAATCAGCTCAGATAAACCAAAGTCCCTGTCCCAGGGTTCTAGGAGATCCACTGGAGAGGGAAGGAGACAGACACTTACTCATTAAAATAGAATTTTGTTATCAGCAGAAAGAGCAGTAGAAGGAAAAGGACAGTAGCCAGCAATTGGACATGTTCAGCTGCAAATAGAGAAGACCTTGCTAGGGTTACTTTATGTACAGATTTCATTTTTATGTGCAAAGTAAAATAGTATAATAATGACATGTTACAATCAGTAAGGGACAAAAGTACCATCAAATTTCCAATCAAAAATTCGTGACAAAATCTGCCTAGAGACCCTTACATTTGGAGCAGCATCTTGATAAAGTCTTGCATTAACTTTCCTTTTCCTTTATTTACTGTCTTTAAAATTTCTTGTTAGAGCTCACCATTAAGAATGTTCTTCTAAGCTTAAGGTGGTCAAATTTATGTGATTTATTAGCCAATAAGGGTAAAGCATTAGGATTTTTTGTAAATGATATGTAGCTCCCATAGGGTAGCTATGTAGGCAAAACTCTTTTTCTTTTGAAGAAAGAGAAGAAGTTATATATCCTTTAGGGATCAATCTATGCTATATAGAGAAATATTTATTTAGATTTACACAAAGGTCATGTTGGCAACTAAAGAACTAGACTCCCTGAGATATAACACTTTAATGCATCACACCAAATGTGGAAAATGTCCTTTCAAATTGTTATGAGAATATATCACAAAAGAAAACATGATAAAACTGTGCATGGATCTGATAAAATTCATTTGTTCTGGCAATTTCAAGTGAACTGAATGTTTGAGTCCATATGAACACAATCAGATACCCTGCAGCTCTTTCATGCAAGAAGGAAGTGTGTGGGATATTTTGGGATCTTCAGCTGGGCAAAGCGGATGTTGTAAGAACTGGCCAAAGGAGCACATTTACTGTGTTTAGGTTTGATATGATTTAATGTGTTCCAATTCTAAGCTCACTAATTCACTTCAGGCAAAAGGTGACTATTTAAATTGTTCTGTCCAATTTTGTCCAAGACACATGAGAGAGTATTTGCATGAACTGCTTCATCAGCAGATTACTGGTGCATGACACTGTAATCTCCAAAAAGAGAACAGCAAAAAGCAGCTGCAGCTGAGAACACTTTTTATTTGCACAATTACCTCTGGAAGATATTAATCTACTTCTTTATTCCCTGTGAGCACCCGCTGGAAAAAGAACAAGGATGAAATGCTGTTTTTGAGGAACCCTATGGCAGACCCTGTTGTCTGTCCTGGCAAATCATCTGCCATGCCATCCTATGTAAACCCTACTTCCCATTGCAATCTCATCCTCATGACAAGCAAAAGCAAGGTTACTGCAACTACTTGACCTAGAAAATGACAGATGTGCTGAAATCTCTGTCCTCGGTTGTTTATGTGTTTTCAACAGGATTTGGGTGCAATGGGGAGCCAACAGCTGCTGATGGCAAAAGCAGAGGATCCTCCCTTGCATCCCAGTAATTTGCTGTGGTTTTCTCATCACAGTTTTCACCAAACCCCCACGTTTTCCCAACAGCACCATCTCTGTGTTGCTCTGACAGGGTGGACAGAGGACACTTTGCCACCACAACAGAATGGACTGTGCATGGAATACTTCACAAGACAAAGTGCTGATGGCACCTCAATCAGCTCTGCTCATTTGCTGGCAACCAAAAGGTTTGTGCCATTTTTTTTTTTGCAAGCAGTGGCTGTTTCACCTGCTCCCAGCCAACAATGTTTGTTTGCATGAGGCCCTTGAGGGGATGGGCAATCACTCTTTCAATTGTGCAACAATGGCAACTTCCACTATAGACCAATCACACAGCAGCTCTTTCATATCAGACCTTCCCTTGCTCAGGTTTGTGTCTTTTCACCCACTCTGCTGTTTCTGGCAATAATTTTCTCCTGAGGAATGTTAACAAAGGGAATTCCAAGGTTTTAAACATGAAGAGATAAATTCACAATTTCATTATCACTGGACACTCAATTTATGACTATACTGCAGCCTCATGCAATGTCTATGTTACATTTCATGTATATTATAGATGTAAACAGTAACATACCCAACTTACTGCAATAACTTATTTTCTCGCTCTTCTAACATTTAAAACTACTTTTATGCTATGTGGGAGGCCAGGTATATATGTATTTCTTAAGTTTTTTTTTCTTTGGAAATATATCAAGGCCACGAGGTGTTGCTACAAGGACAAATTTCAGTGACATCTGAATAACTCAGGGATTTCTCAAATTTCCAAATCTTATTTTATCTGAAGAAAAATAATAGTCCAAGACTGGCCTTATTATATGTTTCTGGGAGTAATTGTTTGCACTTGTAAAACAATTTTAAATTATCAACTATCAGATTACATTAGAAATCCAAACCACCCAACACTCAGGTAAGACTTTAGCAAAAAAAAAGATCTTTCATGTATGATTTATAGGAAAATTACATAACTAAACATATCTGAACCAAGTGATATATATTTACCAGGGAGAACTGAGTAATCTCAATGCCAATTTATCAGTTCCACAGCACATGACAGATTTTCAGAATCATCCTCTCACATTTTTTCAATAGGAACAATTTTGTGCAGATCAATCATGTAAATCTTCTTGAGTGATGTCTACATAGCCTGTGTGTTGCAATATATAGAACACTGCATTGAAAAAGGCAATAGTTTTGTTGTTGTGAGTTTTTTTTAACTTTCTTCTTAATTTAAAAGAGAGACGTTAGGTGAGGAATAATATCACTGTTATTTGTGAAGGAGCTGGCATAAGTGTAAAACTAATTACTCTTAAAATCCTATAGAGAGACATCAAAGGCAAAAAAATCACCCCAAATTCCCAAAACCCACCACAAATAAGTCAAGATATACATCTAGCAGAATCAGACAAAAAGCAACAGTTGAAATATGAACTTATTTGATACATTTTATTATATGGCAGATGTCAACTGGCAGGAAAGTAACAAAGAAAACTGAGGACAAAGTAAGAGTGCCTTCCTTCCCTGCATCAGCAGCTCCTTAACTTGTAACAGCACTTATTGTGCTCCTTTTTAGATGAGAAAAATGCCACTTAAATTTCTATCAAATCACAACTGATTTAATGAACATTAATCAGAAGCACAAGACTATGCCAAAATATTGTATTGCTAACTGAAATAATTCACTGCAGGCAGAGAAGGCACCTCACCTTTGAACAATCTGTTCAAAAATACAGATGACCAAGGGGATTAAGTCTGCCCAGGAAATGATGCACTGGCAAAAAAACCCCTAAAGACTATAAAGGGAACAAGGCACCTTGAATTTCCTCTTTTTAATCTTTCTCCTTTTTGCTTGATACAAACATAAATGACTCTAAGACATGTAGACACAACAAACTGTTAAGTCTATTGTGCTAATCATCTGCAAATTAAACCTTAGTAAACTCAAAGTCCCATGCTAAAGTTGTTAAGACCTTCTCTGTCAATATCCTGCAGAAAATGAATTATACAATTATATCTCAGTGCAAACTATAATGACTACAAATTACAGCAGTAATTGTATTATACAGCAAAATGATTTGATTCATTGCTTACAAGGCATAATTAATAAGCTGAAATAAGATTAACTCTATATTCCATCTTTAGAGTCTATTTTTCTGAGGAGCAATTTGTTAGGGTTTTTTTACCCAATATCTCATTGCTCTTTCTGCCAGAAATATCTAATGCATTTCTTTGGGGAAAAGTCATTGAGCATCATCTTAAATTACTCGAATATGTCTGGTAGGGTCTGTAAAGAATCAGGAGGCATCACTATTCCCAGGAGATGAAATATAGAGATAAACAGAGATAAATAGAAGGCAATCTTGTATGCAGAGAGCTCTTTAAGGGTATCTGTTGATGAGCAAGGGCAGGGAGATGACTAAAGCAGATTACATTTGCATTTCTGTTAGGTGACAGTTCATTTTAATTTCATTGATTGTTTTTAAGTTAGGACAACAAAATAGCCTTTATTATTTCCCAGGGGAAAAAGAATTAGAAGGATAGGCCAGACTGGGGTGACACCTCATAGTCCCAGCTCCCCACCCCAAGCAAGAAGCAATTAGGCCTGGCAGAAAAGCCACTCCAAGCAGCCTCTCCCCTACAGGACTGTAAAAAACCAAGGAGGAACATCCACAAGTCAGCCCAAACTGCTTGACCTAGAGTTTACAAGAACAGCATTCCATCTTCAGGACATTAGCAAAGTCTCCCTGTTCAATATCCACTCACCTGTGCTGAGCTCAGCGATGCCAGAGCAGCACAGACATTTCTTTGTGAAAAACTGACATGTCACATTTGGAATCAGTATTGCACAGGAAACTGTAAAAAGAATAGAGGGTAAAATATCTTTATTCTGGACTGTAGGCAACTTGTTAAAGGTTTTTGATAATGATAATGTAGATATCTGGCCATTAACAGCATGCTCCAAAATATCTTTATATCATTGCCAATAATTTTCTGAAATCCTGCTTTACACTGTTGAGATATTTTTTTACATACCAAGAGGTAATTAACTAAGAATAACAAAGGGGTGACATATCCAATACTGTTACTCTGTGTCCTAGTTCACATCTCTATTCATTTCAATCAGAGATTTTGTTGGGATTTTGTTACTGGTTTTGATTTTGTTGTTTAAATAAATGGCCTTTATTTTATAAACCTCCAATAATCTTCTCATTACAGAAGATTTTTCAGTGGCTTCCAGCTAGATCTTTCTATTCTGAAGGATAATATTAAATAACACAGCTTCCATGGAATGGAGTTATTCTCATGCTGCTGTCAAATGAAGGAAATATAGGACCTTGGGAATTTTTCTGGGAAGACAAGGTTCTTAGAAACAAAAGCTGTGAGAGTTCTCTGGCTGCTATTTTGCTCAAAAGAAAAAAGGCTATTAATTTATTATTAGAACAATCTCTTTAATCAAATTGCTGATTCAGCTTGCTGTTTATTAGATGATTATAATGAAGTCTATGAAAATCAGGAAAGAAGCCAGAACAGCAATCAACTCCATTTTGCAATAAAATAAAGGACACCTGGTGTTTTGCAACTTTGTCCTTTGGCATAATCTGGAAAAACAATTTTCAGCATCTTCAAACAAGTAAGTTGGTCACAAGAAGAAGCTATGTTAGGTCAACTTTATTTTTTCTTTACTTTGGTAACTTTAACAATATTGTGTTAAAGTGTTAATATGAAATTCCACTGAAAAGCCCGGATTTCTGAATGCTTGTATTTTTCCATAACATTCTCTGCAGTTGCAGTCAAACAGGGAGAATAATCTGGATGTCAAATATTTGACAAGTCAATTTGAGCAGAAGTAGGTAACTGTGGAGCTAGGAATTATTTTTAATAATTTATAGCACTTCATATCATGCAAACTACATATAAGCAGTATACTTTTCAGCCCAAGAATAAGGTTAATAAAACCATAATTTTATAAGGTTTCTACTCCTCACATCATTATCCTAAAAATGCAGTACTGCTATAACTCATATTTTTGTGCAAATTAAAGGGAGCTTTGGTTGGTATTGGTTTTGGTTTTTGTTTGTTTCTTGATTTTTTTTAAATAAAGACCCATTTATAGATAAGTTACTATCAATTGAGATTTAATTGATATCTGATAGAAGTTCCTTATGCATGTGCAGTTCAGGAAAAAATCTTTACCTATTGAATTTCATTATAGTTGTGCAATAGCAGGAGAAGAATTATAACAGTATATAACAGAGCAGTTATTTTCTAATTTTAATGAAAAAATAGACAAAGAAAAACTATTATTTAGACCATTATTGCATGTCCTTCCACTCCCCAAGAAACATAGGTTTTTTCCTTCTATTCAATATGCCAAAAACATAACAAGCATTCACACATACACAAGAAAAAAAAAGTGAAGGGAGACTGGAACATTCTGATGAAAAAAAATCAAGGCTTTCAAGTCATGAAAGCGAGTGTTATTATAAAAGTTGTCATTATAAAGCAGTATATGAGTGCTAGACTCCTTTTATTTAATATACATTCTAAACCTGCTAATCTTAGAATGTATTTTATCATTAATACAGGACGCACAGCCTTCAGTTTTTATACTTGAAAATTAAGACCAAGCATTTGATTTCAGTGTGTTCAAAGCTTTTAATTTATTCTCCCAAACACATACAGCCATGTCAGCTTCCAGACACCAAACACAAAAGACTGAAAAATTCCAACTACTCTAACTATGAATGCACCTAAGAATCTTGGTGATACAGAAGAGGAAGGTCCCATTGCCTTACAGTAAATCAGCTTTGCAAACTTAAAAAATGCTTGAAAGGGAAGAAAAATTTTAAGTGCAAAATTAGTTTATGGTTTATTAAAATTATCAGCTATCAGTGGAGGCAATGGAATGTGTTCTCATCATCACAAACATCTGTAAGTAGTCTGGCAAAGCAAAATCCATAAAGCAATACATCTCCCTCTTTCCTGAGCAGGGACAGGCAGTCCGCCTGATTTGATCAATCCTAAGTCTGTCTGTGCAGCAACAGCAGTAAATGCTCAGCCATGCCATGGAGTGAATACACATTGGTTACTCCAGGAAACAAAAGCTTCCACTCACTGGGCAGTGTTTGCATTAGAATGTTCTGATTTTAAAAAGGTGTATTTGAAAATTTAAATAGAACACTTTTTCTTCTCTCACTTAAAAGCAGCATCACCATTTGTATATTTTGTATGCTGTTTTTTGCAGGACTGAGTTCAAACATATAAACAGAAGTGAGTGCAGTTTTTGCACCTGAAGTAATTTAATGTTCAAATAGGTATGACTTTTACAGCAAAGTAAGAAAGAAAACAAACCCTCAAATGAACCAACCCCAAACCTCTGACTTGAATTGCTCCTTCCTCTCAGTAGCTCTGCATGGTAATAGTTGGCACAAGAATTGGAGCTCTACTCCATTAAATTTTCTTCTTTCATAAAAGAGATGAGAATACCTCTGAACATAATTCAAATAATTGACTGTCTGCATCTATTTTTGTTGATATAAGTCAACAAAAGAGTTGCTAGCTAAAGCAATTGCATAGTACCAAAAAAATTTCTATTCAGAGCAGCACAGTACATCAAATACTTTTTATTTACATTAATAAAGAAGTATTTTTTTCCATTTCAAAACATTTCAGGCCCTGATGCAAGCAAGCAAGGTAGATTTTAGGCATTGTGACATGCAATTTTATGTGTTGCTACTTTTCAACTTTCAATTTTAGAGTAATGAAAAATCAAAGTTCACTGAATTATACTATATAGACATACGGGTTGAAATTCAATTAAATAATCCATGAAGTAATTATTTTTCAGAGCTGCAAAAGAAATGTAATGAACAGGGTGGAGAGCTATTGAAATAGTGAAAGTCAACAGTTCTGAATCACAGCTCAGGATCAGACTTATGCTGGGATTTCTGTGTGTACAAGCATATGTTCCAAAGTGCAATGCAAATGTCTTTCAGTATGAAAACCTTAATATTTAATGAAATCAGCTCCAATTCTGAGATACTGGTGAGCACAAAGAGATGCTAAAAGTCTTTGTTGTGGGGCTCTGGCACAGGTTGTCCAGAGAAGCTGTGACTGCCCCATCCCTGGAAGTGTCCAAGGCAAGGTTGGATGGAGCTTGGAGTCCATGGCAGGGGGGTGGAACAAAAGGATCTTTAAGGCCTCTTCCAAACAAAACAATTCTGTGATTCTGATTCTTGCAGCTATTTTCCATTCCCTTCTTCTTAATTTCCAGGTTTTTCATTGAATTCTATCTGTCTTAGTTAACTATAATTGTAATGCATTTATTTTGTAAGAGTTAAATCCACCATGCTGCTTCTTTGACTGGCTGTTTCCAAATCTCAGTTAAAGCTCACTTGTTCTGGTATTTGGGACATTTAACTGTTACATGACCAAAAAAAGTATGACTAAAACCACAACACAATGAGATCATCACAACTATACTTCTCTTTCTAGAGGCAGATAAGGATGTCCATATTTTCTACATTCTTACATTTGAATTCACTATTTCTTGAGCACGCACTGAACCCTCCAAAGCTAATGCACTTTCTAAGGCCTTATCCCCACCTTTTTCATATGCTTCTGCCTCTTTCAGATCAAAGTACCAGCAAATCTCAGCATAATAAACCCCTTCATCAAGATGAAACTGCTGCACAAGCTTGAATTATTACAGTCTCAGCCGTGCTGTGGAATCAACATGAGGAACAAGACAGTGAAGCACATCAGTGAAAAATCGACATCTCTACATGACTTCACAGATCACAGCACCTCCTAAGGTGCTGTTACTCTTCTGCCAGAAGTTTTCCAGGGAGCTGTGGTGCACTAGCCAGTCCTTTTGTCAGACTCAGAGTTGGACCGCTGTTTTTTGCTGCCCAGTCTGTCAGACAATGCCTGTGTCTGTGGCACCTCAGTGACACCAAGCTAACAGCACTGACAGCCGTCATTGTGTTGAAGACCCTTGGGAGCTGAGGGTTTCCTTGGCCTTTTGCCAGTTTGTGTTTTTTTTAATCCTTTTTTTTTCTTGGTTTTTTTTTTTTTCAACAATGGGAAAGACTGAATAAAATCAGTACAAAAATATGTTACAGTAGCACTAAACACTGGTCAGCTACTCACACTGATTAGACAAAACTGATACAGTTGAATTTGAGTTTCACTGGGAATCTAAAAATTGAAAGTATGGAAAATTGTGGTGATGCATGCCTTATTTTTACTTGTTTGCAAAAAAACCTCATAACTTTATCAAACATTATAAACACTTTCACTGCTGACAACCCTCTTCAAATATCAACTACTGTAATTTCCCACACATTTACATAATGCTGGCTGATTAAGCTGTCAGAATTTTCATTGCTTCTTGCTGCAGAAATCAAAAATAAAAACACGGCATTTGCAATGCTTTGCCCTCGGAAGATTTTGTCATTCGAGTGTAAGAAACAGCAAAATGGCTAATCTGAAACATAGAGGGGAACATTCTCATCAATCACTAATTCCCTAATCCCTGCAGAATGTAGCTTCTTTCCCCCAGTATAAAATCTGCCCCACTTGGTAGCAACCCACTTGACAATAACCCAACCCAAGGGTTTGCAGCCCTGCCCGTGGAGACCCTCTGGACACCCTCTTCCTTCACAACTCTTACTAAATTACAGGGACCCTTACTCTGACAATTTAATTCTCAGAGGAACTACAAAGCCTCAAGCCCTGAATTGTCTGGGAACCCAGAAGGCCTGAACCTGAACATGGCTCTGCCCTGTTATTTTAATGCAGTGCAATGTATTTCCAGTCTATCAGACTCATCTGTTCTGGCCTATATTGAAGCAACATTGATATTGATATTAATCTAAAGATACATATGGCAAGATGTGTTATCATATGGAAATACAAGATTTGTAACAAAAATTCCACGTAATTATCATTGCTTCATTGTCATGCAGTTTCCTCTCAAAATAGAACATGTTGCCTCACATCTTATAATTAAATAATAATCTCTTCCACAGTAAAACCAAAGGTTTGACATTGAAAGAGAGGTCAACAGAGAACCAGCAATAATACAGAACATCCATACAACCAAAGAAATACTCTACTGTGGGTAAAAGAGTAGTTGGAATTCTCTTCCTTTCTGAAGAAAAAGATAAGCAAAAAGACTTTGCTTTCAAACACTTTTAAAAATAAAATTTTAAAATTTTATTATTTTTATTATTTATTATTAAAATTTTAACCCATCCCCTATGAAATCATACCACTTGGTTCCAATGCACCTTAAATTCATTCAGGGCAACCAAAAACCCCACATATACCATTTTAACACTATTTCAAAAAGGACTTTAATAATCCACAATAATCAACCATTAAAACATCTGCACTGAAGCTTACCAAGCTACAAGAACTTATTCTTATGAATTAGTCTTCCTAATATCATCAACCAGTTTAAGACATAAATCAACTTTAGAACCACAATTCTAAAACAATGACAAATAAAAATGGTCTAGAATGCCTGTATAATGACATTCTTTTCTTCTCCAAAGAGCAACTGAAATTGCCTCTGAACTTTCATTTGAGAACATCCAATTTCTCTGTTGTCATCTTCGTACTCATTTACAGTAATTTCCATAGTTTAGAAAGAAATCTGGTAAACAAGAATATGGATGTTATTTTTCATCAGAACAAGGTGCAGAATGGTCAGCTGCACTGTGGGAGAGCAGGGTGTTTCTACCTCGATTTGCAGCTAATCTGCTTTCCTCCTTGAAAGCTGTCTTTTCACTTTTCACAGGGGAATTAATACTACTCGCATTATGCTTATTGTGAAGTGTTAATCCCCATGCTGTAAAAAGGAAAGGTACTGCTATAATTTAGTATTTTATCTTCACCCAAGCTATACCTGTTTCTTCCTTTATACTTCAGCTGTGCATTCTGAAAGTCAAAATATAGTAGACACTTTTCCATCCTTTATAGATTTGGGAAAATATTACAGAATTAACAGGACATTTCAACTCTCGATTGGAATCTAAATAAAACTCTACACTGAAATATAAATATTTCCTTTGATCTGAAAAAAAAGCAAATAGCCTATTGCCTGTAATTCCGTATTTGTCTGGTGAAGATGAGCTGTGCTATTTGATATTTTTAGTTGTTTTTGTTCTTCTATTAGTGGCAGGGGTGAGATAACTGGACCTGGGAAGAAAGAGGATCATATTGGTCGTCTTGTGAATGCAACCCTTATTCTTCATAAAGCCCAAATTAGAGTTGCATCATTTCAGAAATTAAATACAACTGTATAAATGGCTAATTGCTAATGCACTGATTTGCACTCTGGTCAAAATTTTGGTTACTTTACCATCTATGTAATTTAAAAAAATAAAGTAAAATTACTTTGTCATGACCAGAAAAGAACAGATGTGTCTTTGCAAGAATAAAACCCACACTTTTGCTCCTATTTCTCAAGAAATTTTGTGAGTCTTGAGTTATTAAGAGTCTATAAAAAATGCTTTCAATGGAAACAGAAAAGCCCACATGGTTTGGTTAATTTTAATTTTAGGAAGTTCTATTTATTTCTTCAAGATTTCAAAGGAAGTAGAGGTTGAAAATGAATGACAGAATGTTCCCTTCAAAATACAAGAGCTATCAGGTGTGTAATAAGGGCTCAGGGAAGCTGAGCAATTATGCAAAATTCAAAGGCAACTGGAGAACATAAACAGTATAGGAGTGAGTAGGGGAACTTAATGATATTCCATGCCTGGGGAGTCTTAGACACAGAATTTCAGGCAGTAATGGTGGATGAAAGACAGGACACAGAAGCTCAAAGGAATTCCAATGAGTTCCTATTAAATAAGGGTCAATCAGGCTCAAGGGAATGTAAGAAACTGCAGAAGATTATGAGTGCTTTAGTGGTCCATATTTCTCTCTTCCCCAGTCCATCTTATTAATCCGTTTTGTAAGACCCCTTCCCCCCTCCCCCATTTCAATTTAAAAAAAACCCCAACTCTTATTCTCCTCCTGGACTTTGCAAGACCACTCCCAACATGTTGTCTAAGCAGCATTGTTATCTCCACCCTTTTCTAGTGTCCAGGTCAGCCTTTTCTGCTGCTAAAAGCAGTCACCTCTGTCCTGCACCATTATTTCAGACAAATCAATTTGCAATTCTCCTGGATTCTAGGAACAAATGGACAAGGAGGAAGCAGGCGGAGCAAATTCTGTCCTAAGAAATGGGAGGGACAGACCATAAATAAACTCTGCTCCTTATTTTATCTGGGAATAGCATCTGCTCAATATATTAATTCTTTCCAAGTTGTAAAAGACTAAAACAAGATTAAGTGTAATGGGAATAAGAGGGGAGGCTCAAAATGTGTTAACATTATTTCAGGCATCAAGGTGGAGTCTCAGAATGTATTTATATTATTTTAGGCATCAAGGTGTCTTTACAAGCTTGATGAATTGTTTCTAAAAATAGCACTGATGCAGCTAATCAGTCTTACAGTCTTAGTCAAATGGATAAGCTTCCCCCAACCCAGATATTGATTGCTTACAGTAGGACTATGTATAAGAATGATAAAAGGCATCTCAGTCAGTGCAAATTGGGGCCACAGACACCTTGAGGGTCATGCAACAAAAGAAGTTGGTTTTTTGTTTTTTGTTTGTTTGTTTGTTTGTTTTGTTTTAATATATTTACTTCTCTTCCTCCTCTAAGCGCTATGTGTTACTTGACTTCTATGGTAATTGCTGCTCTTATTTCTGTGATTACTGTTTGTAGTTACCTTGTAAAATAACAAATAAATAAGGGCTAATTTTTGCAACAGGAGCACCTCAAAAGCAAAAAAGGAGAAAAGAGAGAATGATGGACTAGCTACAAAAGGAGTGATTTTCCTGCTGCTTGTAATGCTGTTCTGATGGCTGTAATATGAAGACAGCAGATATTTTTTGTTTTAATATTAATTATATGCTGTCATTTAAAAGTTAAGTAGCGTTTCAAATCACAAGGTGACTTCAACAGTATTCACAGAAAATGCCTGTAATATTGTGCTGAAAGTGTGACAAGAATTGATGTGAGAAATTTGGCCTCTTATGATGTACCCACTGAGAACCTCATCACCTGAACAGTACAATGAGCTCTTAGCTACAGTGATGGCAGTTACTGCTTCTCTGCCAGATAATTTTGGAAAATCAAATACAATTACCTATCTGGTTTCTTATTGAACTCCAATTTGTATAAAAAGATAGGCATAAAGCTGACAAAATGTGATGTGTTTTTTCAATATTGACAGAATCTCTCGTAGTTTTCGCAGGTCTGGTTTTCTTAACAAGACTAGAAAGGCCTTCATTCAAACTCAAAAAAACCTAGAAAAAAACAAATAAACAAAAAACAGACAAACAAAAATCCCCAAAGATATCAGATTTCCTACAACAGTAAATCTATACATAAGATGAAGAAGTTCTGAAATTATATAACTTCAGCACTCTCAAACTCTACACCTTCACCTTTCTATAACTGTATTATAAATAAGGAAGACAAATGTATAATAAATATATTTTATATTTATTATTAATTTTAATAAATGGCATCTGTAAGATATTTAAGATGTCTGTAAGCTGTATCTATACAGAATCTTCAAACTACGCTAGTCTTAATTGTTTTAGCATATCTCATGATACTGCATGCCCAAGAAAAAATATTCATATTTGGTTTTAGATGCCAGGTAGAGCGAAATAAATGCCATTGGAAGATACAGTAACACATACTGTTTCTTCTCTGAAGCTTTCTGCTTTGGTCAGACACCCTCCCAGTTTGTATTTCACAGAATCACATAATCATAGAATTAACTAGGTTGTAAATGACCTTAGAGATCATCAAGTCCAACCTATTACCAGACACCACCTCATCAACTAAACCATGGCACTAATTGTTGCATCCAGTCTTTTTTTTTAAACACTCCCAAGGACGGTGACTCCACCACCTCCATGGGCAACTCATTCCAATGGCCAATCACTCTTCCTGTGAAGAATTTTTCCTAATTTCCAAGAATGTAGATTTTAATTGTGTCTCTAAAAGGAAAACTGAAACATTTGGCTTATGAAGGACTTTGGGGCTAAAGGATCCAACCCCTCAGTGACTGGTTCCAAGCTGAAGGCCAACCCCACTCAAAGTCCAAGTCACATTTCAAACACATCCCCCCTTATTTGTTCAGCCCCATCTGCCTTAGGTGTCCCATTTAACAGATCTCTCATCTGTATTTCTGAATTTCTGATTAATTCAGGGCATAACTCCTACTGCTGGACCCTCTGTCATAAATATATCCTGGTATCTTGTTTAATTTGCCGATGAAATTCAGTGTTCACAGCGCATAATGTCTTGTCCTAAGTACTATTTCACAACTAGAAAAGAACAATTAATTAACAGAATACCAGTAATATGTTAGTAAACATGAGGCAGCAACCTATAATCATGTAATAATTTAAAATATTTCTAAAATAAGCTGTGATTCGAAAGGATACTGCAATTCTGAGCTAAATAATCATTCCTCTTATAACATCATCTATCTTATGGAAAATTTTAAAGTGTGTAGAATATGGAACAATACTTCTCCAATACTGTGAAAGCAGAGATTTTAAAAATGATTCATTTTCCTGTCAGAGTATCTGCCTAATGCCAGACAAATTCTGTTAACATCTTTCAGCCTTCCTCTACCATCCAAATTATTGGTAATAAAACTGCTCTTCCCTCTCCCACCGTCTATCACATTATGTTGAAAAGAAAACCAGAGGAAGAGGGACTATCTCAGCTGCAGTAATTTTACAGTGTAATGTGTGATATTTAGTAAAACAACTGCTTCTATTTTTAATTGAAAAAGAAAGACAATTTTCCTATGCTGTAATACAAATAGTGTTGACAGTAACAGGTACATTCTGTTCTGGGCTGCACAGACAACTCCCACACTAATTTCACAGGAGTCAGGTTTCTATCTGAAGCCAGGCCTCTGCTGCACATCCCTTCTAATCACTTCCAAACATTTCTGCCTTTGTGAATGGTACTTTCTGGAATCTCATTATAATAGATTATGCATGTTTTATATATTGCCTCAGAGAACTGCATATTTTAATACCCATACATCTCACTACGAAATACTCGATCTGCCACTTTTCTTTATCTACCCTTCATAGATAATTTGCCTTCTGAATAGAACTGAAAAGAGATTTTAAGTGATTTTACTACGGGAAGAAATCCAGCAGCTGGAGTCAACTGTTAGAAAATTTGAAGCCCCATTAATTTTTTATCACATGTCCAAAAGGACACTGCTTTGTGTAGATTATACAGGCATATTCAAATAAGTTTGAGAAAGAAGCTTCAGACGTTGTTCTCAGAATAATTTTAAGTAATGGATAATGATGCCCATGAAAAGATGACTGAAAAAAAAAAGGCCAAGAAAAATCTGTTTTGATCAACCAGCCAACTACAGAAGCATGTCAAACACATGCATTTTCATTTCTCTAAGAACAGGTTCAATGAAGCATTAAAGAACATATTACCACAGAGACAGCTGTATTCTAGCATAGCAAATCAAGAGACACATAGGTTCCTTCCCTGATTTATGTATCCTATAGCATCCTCCTGCCAAGGCTGAGTCCCTTGACAGAGAGAGCAGACTAATTCTAAAGACATATGCTAGGCTTCATCTTTTCTCAGAATCTCAAGCCATTGTGATCATGGTAGAACTTGACACAGAAGCTAAAAGATTTATAGTGCTCAGCCTTGCACGGCTTGCAAAGATTTTTCAGATATCACCAAAGCAGCACTTATTTCATATACTTAATAATTGCATCATAAAAGTCAAATCAGTCTGTTTACAGAGGTGAATCTTCACAAAAGTTAAAAAGGCGAAAATCTTTACTCTAGGTTTTTGACCTTTCTCTTTAAATTCTCCATGCATAGGACAAAGGACATAAATTTTTTATATTCTCATGGCTGCTTAGATCTATTTTTCCTCTTTCAAAGTTTTTCCTGTCAAAAATCCCTAATCTTACTCACTTATTGCATGATTTTATTCAGTGTTTTCCAAAACTTCAAGTGCATCTCAGAAAACAGCATTGTTAAATAACAAAATTTGCAACAGTGTCCCCTACCACCTTGAAATGACAAATGAAAGCTCCATCCCTTGATGTATGAACAAAAACCACTGCTGGTATAGAAATGAAAGAAAATAGTGTCAAAGTCATGATAAAATATTTCAAACTGAAAGGAAAGTTAATTTTTCAATAGTCTAGTCCATCACTAGGGATCAACACACATACAGATATAAAACCAACCAGCTGCAGCTTACCTTGAAGAAGTTTGGTGGTATGTCCTTTCACAAAGCAAGTGTTCCCTATTCCCCGAAAATGTATAAAATGAAAAGGTGTTCTCTAAATCATCACTCACAACAAGCACGGGCGAATTCACCTAAGACTTGTATGGATCTTTAAAAGGCAGAAATAGTGGCTTGTACTAGTAAATTTGTGAAAATATTAGTTCTGCTCCTATTACCAAATTACTTCATTATTAGTGCTTTATGATTTTCAAGAGCAGGTCATTATCCCTGATGGGGCAAGACAAATTAAAGAAGTTCAAAACTGATAATAGCACTAATTCCTTGCAAAGATTTCGGTTCTATCAGGATCTTTCTTTGAGCATATTGTCATTGCATACCTTACTTAAAAACTCCTAAATATCAAAGGGAATTTAGAAATTAAATGTTGCCTGTGTTCAGACATATAAGTTATTGGGTTTTAAAAGCACTTTAATTCAAATTGTGTTACAAGGCAAGCAAACAGTGAAAAAATGCAATTAGGTTTTGTGAGATTTAAAATATTATACAAAAGAGCAAACTCTGACACATATGTTGCATGATAAATGTCACCACAAGTCTCAAAGAAAAACAGAAAACTGGTCCAAAATATCACACTTTTCATGGCCATACTGTTGTTCTCTTGTACAGAAGAGCTTTTCGACCTCCCACTCACACATTTCTCAAAAACTTCTCACCAGGAGCACAAACCCACACAGAAGGATTTTATTGGGAAAACCTTTAACCAAATACAAAGTAACATCAAGCAGACTGTGAATTCTGGCTACAAAGTGAAGTCAGAAAGAATTCACCAGGTGTGTTGACTGTTAACTCACTGAAATACCATTTATTTTTCATAAATGCATTGCATCTATTCCTTCTCTAGGAAGCTGCTTCTAGTAACACCTCCCAAAATACATGCTATGAAAACCCGTTCAGAATAACTATTCAGCCACCTCAGGGCAAAAACAAATTCAATGTGAAACCTCGTGTAACTAGAACATCAATTATTAAAAATCTCAATAAAAAACCCCAGCTATTCTTGCAGAACTTTGTCATGTTGGGTTATCAGTCTTCGATTGTGATTCTCACAAATGTAAAGATAACATTGAGCAAGCAAAGATAAAGTGAAAGAAACACTCAATGTGTAAAAATAATACACTGAATGTTGTACAGAATGTGCTGCAGACACCAGACAAGGAATGCTCTTGAAGGCTGATATATAGAACTGCAAATTATAATTACAGTTATCTTACCCACACAGATATGGCCCCCTAAGACACCACAAGGTTTTTTTCCTTTTTATTTTTTTTTCCTTTTTAATCTTCTAAGATTCTGTGCAATTTGACAAATGTTCTGTGCACATTTGTCAAAATTAGGGTAGAGATTTTCATAACTGGCACTCCCACAGCCTGTTGTTTTCTTTACTTTTAGTCAAATGGCATTGAAAGAGGGATTGGAATATTTTCATAAGTTCAAAATCTTATTTTCACCATAATACTTTTTAGTGAGTGATGGCTTTAGTGAGAACGAGGAACAGGAGTGCTACTGAGATATATTTTGGAGCGTACATAGGAAATCACAGTAAAGAAAAAATAACCAGGAAAAAACCAGAAATACAATCTCTATGGCACCACTTCTCTAAAACCTGCAAATACTGAAGAACCTCTAAATCAGACAGAAATAATCATTGTATGTTTTTTCCACTCACAGCTTTCTCAGTGGATGGTAAAAACTACTCTCCCACTTCCTGTCTGTGGTAATACCCTGGGAAAGACAAACTTCAGAAAGTTTTAAGATGAACAAAACCAAATCATAACAACATGGCACATGACAGTTTGTGACGTAGTGGAATATATAAAATATTCCCTGAATACAACAATTTATTAATTAAATCAACATCAACAATTAAACCTCTTAAGACAACAACAATTAAACCCCTTTTAAATGGCTTTTACAGAAAGCTCTACAGGGCTTCTCAAGACATACACATGCAATGATCTGTATGCTAGGTCCATGAAAAGTTGCATTAAAAAATTGAAAATTTCTTCATTTACTCATGCAATTGTGTGTAACAAAACACCTTAAGTGTTAAAGAATGAGTTTACAGATAGAGATTACATCTATTTGAATTCTGAAAGTGTATGGACAAAAGGATGATGGTAGAAAAGCAAAACAACACCATAATAAAAAATGCCAGATAGTCTGATTTCCCATTACAACCACTATGGCAGGGAGGAATTACATCTGAAAAGAGAGAAATAACACCAGTTATCTTGATGTTAGTGGGCTTTGGTTTTTAAAATCAAGGAACTATTCTGAAGGAGCTTTATAAGAAGAGGAAATCTAAGCCAATAGATTATTTCCTCAAAAATGGCACCTCTTAATTATTTTGTCAAAAGAATTGCATGAGCTGAGAATATCCTGGAAGAAAATAACTTTGCAATTTGCCAGATGTTCAGTTAATGCCAACTTGCATATCACAGAAAATCCTACCTTGAAAATAAGAATACTCTGTTCACTTTGATACCATTGCTTCATCTTGATCTGCCCTAGGTGTTAGATGTTCTAGTTTCCTATGGATCTTCTCTGTGTGGGTAGCATTAAAAATTGAAATCTATATTTTAAAACTTCCCACAAGATTTAATTGCTAGTGAAACTCATTTGATTACATCCCTGGTTTACCCTGAAGTGTTCAATTTTCATTATCTAGAGCATTTTACAATTTGTGTTTTTCCTTTTGACAAGAAATACAAGTCATAGCAGCATTCCAGTAAAATATGTTAGACATCATGATTACATGCCCAAGTATATTCTGGAGAGGATCATGGATGAGAGTCATTGTCTTTCAAAGGTTAACATGTCTGCAGGGATTAGGGAAATGTTTAGGAGCTGAGTTTAGACAGATTCTTGTATCATATCTCATGTTCTTTTGACACAGCAAGCAAGGCATGGAATGAGCTAAATGGATCATGTGTCAACCAAAAACTATCCAGGAAGTACAGTAAGCAGAGTTTTCACTGACAGCAGTACAGATATTTGGAGAACAAGACCCACACCTTATTCTGCTTTAAGGAAAAAAATTTTATTATTTCTGGCTTTTTAATCTGGCTTTGAAATTGCATAAGATGAACACTTTCAGATAGAGACAGATATGATACGACAGAGGAAGAAGAACAAATAAAAAATCCCAAACACATATTCTTTAGTTATAAATTTTATCTTTAAAGGTATGTCTACAGTGGCTCTATGAAAAATGTAATTATAGCTCAGAACTAGCAGCATTTTCTTTCATTGCTGAAAGTAACAAAAGCATCCAGAGATAAAGCACAGCATAGAAAAGAAATCCTATGAATAGTATGTATTTTACTTTTAAATAGTTTCAATGCATTGAAGTTTCTATACCTATATCTAACAAACATGGACTCATACCTTCAGAATATCCTTTGTTAGAGTGTTTTCATCAAAGGATCTGTTTTACTGCCTTTTTCACTTGTGCATTTTTATAGTGAAATGAACAGGACAATCTTTATCTCTAATTTTTACTTTCATTACCCCTTAGTGCCATCAGCAAAATTAGTGCTTAGGGGCTTTTCTCACCTTTATCAGACAACTTAAAATATTGTTTTCCCTACAGCTACTAAACTTAATCTGCATCCATGTTCTCACTTCCTCTACTGTGTAAAGAGCTTCTGTGACTACGCAACAAAAAGGTAGAATACTTAATGTTGGACTAAGTATTTTCAATACCTCTCAGCTGTCCTGAAAATAGTCATCTTAAAAAAATATAGAATAATCTAGATTTTTCCTGTCCTTTGACAAGGATAAAATTGAGTTATTTTCAATTAAATGATGTAATACTGGTTCTTTAACTCCATTGTACTGAAATCATAATGTGCATAGAACAAAGTACTTAAGAAGAACCCATTGACTTTCACAACGTCTGAAATGACTTATGATAAAGAGCTTGTGCCTAATAATAGAACAAAGCAAATGCTATCCATTTCCTTATGAGTTACCTCCTCTTCTGTAGGGAAAAGTTTCTATTAAGAATGCTCTATAAAATAAATAAATAAATCTGTACAGTATTGTTTTAGTTCTCAATTCCAATAAAATGGTTTTATTATTAAATCTTCTAATAACCTATGGAACTGCTTGATGCAATTATATGTTTCATTATATTCTCAAAAAATTTTGGTTAGCATTTTACAAATACTGTCATTTTTCTTCTGAGGTTGAAATATTGCATAACTTTTCAGATGACAGAAGTAAAGTTGCATTCAGTCATGTGAACTGAGATGACAAATCTAGATTAAATTCCTATTTCTGTAAGTCTTCCATCAATCATAAGTAAAACAAATCCAAACTTTGGTTCTTTAAACACCCTAAACTTTCAAATCCAGTAATTATTGAATGTTAAGAAAAAAACAGCCTTGAATTTTGAATTTAAAACAACTCAGTGAAAAGGAAGTCAGCAGCAAACTGAAGAGCAATCACTTTCCTGAGAAATCACAGGAGAAATCCTTCCCTCCCGTTTATTTCAGTTTGAGTAAACTGAGTTGTGTACATCTATATTATCTTGCCTTGTAAGTATTGAACTATTTCATACCCTTTCTCATCATTCTTATGATATTTTAAACAGAGGAGTAAAACCTCATTTCTGTCAAGGACTGCAGCTTGCCAGAGAAATGATGCTGTGAGTCCTGAGTGACAATGAATTGCAGAGAAAAATTTGCACTGTGCCCTTACCAGAGAAAATCACCATATTTTCATGAAACTGTACAGTTAGGTTAGTCTGTCTTTATTCAAGGAAACTAAATCTGATTTTTTGAAAAATCAAGGCAGTAACTATTATACACTCCACCCAACTAAATGGATATTATTAGCTACTACCCATTCAGTTATGTAGCAATCTGACAAATTTGTGTACACATTTGTGTACTAAAATACCCACTTTGGTATCCTTACAGTACCACAGTTAAAGCATCTCAGAGTTAG
The DNA here is from genome assembly GCA_013399895.1 of Serilophus lunatus. Taxonomy (NCBI): domain Eukaryota; kingdom Metazoa; phylum Chordata; class Aves; order Passeriformes; family Eurylaimidae; genus Serilophus; species Serilophus lunatus. Next base: position 368,954 of record VXBA01005117.1, read on the forward strand.
TTCTCAACCTTCTCAGTTCATTAAATGCCTAAAACATAAACTATAAGAAATTGCTGATATATAATATTCTGAAGGTAGTCTACTTTGTTCATCCTTGGTTTTTTAAGCTTTAAATTGTATAAAGCACACTGTGGCCTCCATCCTGCATAGGATTTGACATGAATTTCCTTTTTTATATAGAATGGGTAGTTATTTTCTGACTCTTGTTGGATTTTCAGCTGCTGTGTTGTAGAGGGGAGCATGAAGAAAGAATACATGTTCCCAGTGAGTTTCTGAACAAGATGTAGTATCACGTGACTTTTATACACTTTTCTCCCCACAATTTTATTCCATTATCTTCCCACATCTCTGTCACCTCTGATTCTCATCTGATTTTGGAAACTTTGATCCTTATCTGACTTCTGACAAGCAACTCACTTCAGTGAACTCCTGCACACAAATCTGGTAACATTATGTAGGACAAGAAAATTCCTTCAGTTTTACATTCTAATCATCTGTACTTCTTCAGTTTGCTCTTGCTAATACTCTTTTTCAGTAATTGTGTAGGTCATTTGCCTGAGGGAAAAGCATCATTTCAGCTCAGACTTGCTTGAAAATGATTATGTTTTCACCTTAATTTAAAATCAAAGTTTCATCAACCTTCTGTTGTAAACACTGAGTTTGTGATGATATTTTAAGCTGTTATCAATAAACTTGATAAAATTTCTGTTGGCCTGTTGGTAGTCCTATTGTATTAGCCAAGACCAGAAATGCCAAAATCTTCCTGGCTCTAGCCTGAGGTCATCTGTATGGGTTTATACGCTGACATTAACCTCAAGTCATGCATAACCAGACTGCAGCTTTTTAATTAGATTTAATTTGTAGCCCAAATTTATCTTTACTATACTCTGATTCCCCTTATGTTTAGGTCTTGAAACTTGTGTGCTCCATTTCCATGGTATAATTATTATGAAAACTTTCCTGCTGGACAGAGAAATTTCAAACTATGTGGAAAATGAAGGAGGATGAAGTGCTTTGAAGAGAATATAAAGTAAACCTGAATCCATGTTTGTCTATCCCTTTGCACTTCCATTATTGGATCAGCCTCCTGCCTAGCCAGCCTTCCTCAGGATTTACTCATTTTCTGAGGATATAGCACTACCTCAGGAATGTTTAGCAAACTCTTTGTAATTCAAGAACGCTGATTGAAACCAGTTTGGTAGTAAAGACATGATGAGGAAGTGATCCAGACACTTTATAAAACCAATTTAGTCGCAATAGACAAATAGAGTTTTATCTTTGCTCATGCTGTCCTAAAGTGAGTGCTACCATTTTTGAAAGTGCAAATCTGTTAGTGCTGTGATGGTCTGAAACTTTTTTTGTTGGATTTGAGGAATCACATTTGCACTGATCATGAAAATTAAAAAGGTGTTTGGAGAATGTCAGCAACATCAGCTCTTGTTCTGAGCACCTTACAAGGTTCTGTATCCATTTTTTCAAGAAATAATTCTGCCCTTAATTTTTTTGTGTCTTAAAACTTATGACATAAACTAGCTTTTTAGTGGAAAGAGGAAGAAGAAACTTCTGTTTTGGGATCATCATGAAATGCAACATTTTAGTTAACAGAATCTCTTGATTTCCTAGGACAGAACAAACAAAAAATTCAGTATATGCACAATGTAATACTAATAAAAATCCCTTTCTCTTTCTGTTAGTATGATTATAGCCAAAGATTTACCACTTATGCTTTCCCCACTTAGTAAGGATCACATCATGTTGCTCAGGATGGTATTAAAATATTTAGTGCTGCTGTGACCTATTCAGCATCTGGACTTTACATTTCATTTTCAAGGCTGTAACTTGCATCAGTGTTACTTCTGTTCATGGAGCAACTTTTTCTTGAAAGGCTGTTTGTTTTGCAATGAGTTTGTATTTGAAAATGCAGTGTTATGAAAACACAGTTGCAGTACACATGTTGCACCTGACAGAAGACTCGTTTTAATATGATGTACTTCATCTGAGCATCGTTAAACAGCACTGAAAGCTTGTTTTCACACGATCTGACACCTTTGCATTTCATTTCCTTCTCCCTGTAGAGAAAATGTATGTTAGCATTTTGCCACGGAGATTCCTCTGTGCATTGTCACACCCTGTAATAGAAATATTGTGAAAATGCCCTTCACTTCCCTAGAATGGCTGGGAGCTCTCTGCCTTCAGTGGTTTTCCAACTATTCCTTTGTGAGATAAAAGTCTTTATCTTTATTCTTTTTGTACCTCTTGTTTTATATTCCTGGTAGTCATTTAAGATTCTGCTAAATTGCATCTCCCCAGGTTTAGTGTGGAGTAGCTCACTGATGCCTAATCAACAACCTTGTTATTCTGGGCTCCTCAGTGAGAAACTTGAGTACAATTGGAAGGAACCCAGAATTCTTTTGATAGAATGTGTGTGATAAACTGCTTGAGAAAACTTGTGTTTTTGAGATGCCACAGACTAAGGCAATTTGTAAGGACTGAAACATGAATTTTAGAAATTAATCAATACACTAGTCAATGCTAAAAAAATCGCTTCTGTGCATCTTGTAATAAATGGAAGAAGAGTTAGATTTTGAGCTGTGAAATGCTTTTAAATTCAAATTCTCTTTCTTCCAAAGCCATTGAACTGACATATTTCCTATGTCAAATTGTTTCCAATGCTGAAGTCCACTATCTGCTACTTGCCTTCTCAAAACTTATTATAAAATCATAAACAACTTCTACTCAGACTTAGTGTTTATCTTCTCTTGGTGTAGTGTTCAAGGAGAATCGTCTAATCAACATTTTATTGACAGGCAAATTTGCAAGAAAATCTCCTTCAATAAATACTTCTGGTTCAAAAATCTCCCTGCTTTTGGTAAAAACTATTAGTCTGCTACATCTTCACTTGAACAAGTATATCAGATTTTCTGTCTGTTCTGTCATAGTGAGTCATCCAAGTAAAGTATGACAGAAACTGTCAGTACCTCCAGATCTCAACCAGCAATGAAATTAATTTCAACTGTAGGTTAGAATATACCCCTAATATGAACTTTGTACTTCACTCTGTGTTGATTTCACATGGCTTACTCTCAAGTTCCAAGTCTTTTAAACACTTGTAAACAGGTGTTTACAAAACTGAACTGGTTCAGGTTGAACAGTATCAAAATTGAATGTCCTGAGGAACTTTACTGACAGCTGACCACCACTTTTTAAACTGTGTGTATTGAAAGCATTCAGTAGGAAAATACTACAGTAAAGTCCTATTTTACTGTGTAATTTTTCATTCATACTGGAATTTTGAGATTAAACGTTTCCATGTAAATAGTTTTCTCAGTTTTAGACAAAAACCTTACCTTTCCAAATGTGTTTCATATTTAAGGATGTAAAGACAACAGGAATGTCCTGTCTAAGAATGATACTGCTGAGAGTATATTCCTTGCCATCACAAGTGCAGTAAAACTGCCATGTCCTGTAAAACTTTATTTTCTTGCAAATAGACTAAATAGAGCCTGAGAGTACAGATGTGATGCATGGCATATAAGAACAGTGTTTTATGTGCTCTCCCTCTTTATAGAAAAATAACTAATACCCCTTACCCCACTTACGTTTTTTTTCCCCATCAGTTATTCAACTTAATTAATCCAGCTGAAAGTATGGAGTTTTAATTGCATAGTCTCTTGGGTTCATTGAGGTGGTGAGGCTTTACTGCAAAGTAAATATGGCTATGGCATGAAGATCCCTTTTGAGGAGCCCATGAATGATGATGGCAATACTCTTGCCTCTGGTTTTAAGGGATGCTTCATCTTTTTTCAAAAGTGATTTCACATCAAGAATCTTAAAAATATAAAGTTTAAGTCATTATAAATATATTTATTTTCTGGTTTCAGAGTTGTATTTTTAAAGGCAGAGAATTCTTGGTTATATCAAGGTGAAACATATTTGTGGACCTCTCAAATATATTCATCAACTCTGAAAAACCTTTTTAGGCTTAGTTCAGTTATACCCTTCTTACTGCAAGATGTGAAGTGAGATTTCCCAGTTATTAAAATCTGTCATGGGGTATAAAGATATATATATATAGATATATTACATAGTGTATGAAGAATAAAAAAATAAACATTAATTAATATTATTAAATCTGTCTGTGTTCTATCCTCTTTTTCCCTTAAACAGAAAAGTCCTAGCTCAGACTGAATTTTATGAGCCCAGTTAAATGCTGATTATTCTTTTCTTGGTACCCAAGGCATCAACAGAACACTCATCTGACTCTCCAAGCACCATTAAGTCAAGTCCCTATTGCTGCTGGGGAGTCTTACCAGTGCACATAATTATATCTGCTCTGTGTTTACCAGCAGGGTTCACTCTCCAAATGGCCACGTTCAAAAGTGATGTTTCCTGTGGGCTACCTCGTGAAGATACAACACTGTGTCAGTAAAAATCCTCTCCATCTGTTAGAGGGTGCTCTTAACTACAGATCTGGTTTCACTCTAGAGAGGGACTGTATTTTAATTCACATACCATTTGGAAATGTAACATTCCAAACAGCAAGAAACAAGCCATTGACTTTGAGCTGAGCAGTGGAGTAATAAAGAGGATGAAGTAAAATGCTCATATGGAAATATTCACAAAGGAAAAAATAATTTTAATTACTAGATTTGACTGGCAGCTTCTTTTCTGATTGAGATCATAAATATCACTTCTTTCCTGGGAGAAGTTGGGAATGTTTTGCTCAGAAAAACAACAGCTAATAAATGCAATTAGTCTGTTTAGATACTGTCCTGTTTTACAAATCTCATTGACCTTTACTGGTTCCTTTATTTCTACTAAGCTTTAAGAATTTGGATGAGGTTTTTCTGAAGCTGATGTTTATTCCATTCTGATAACTTTGAGGTGTATTACATGTGTATTGTATTACACTGCAGGCTATAGATGTGAGATAATGCAAGCAGTGTAATCTCTGAACATGATGCAAAACATTTTTTTTTTTTTTTGGTAACAAAATTAATTCTTTAACAGCAATTTGCTGCTCTATCTGTTTTGTTTTTAACAAAGCCAAAATCCAAGTAGCTACTGTGCTGACCAAGACCAACACATATTTTTTGTAAGGGTCAAAATATTTTGGCCACAGGCTGAGAGGTGAAAGCTATGACAGCTCTTCATAGCCCCAAAGCCAGTTTGCAGGAAGTCAGTCCATTGGGAACCAAAATAATATCTAACCTCTGATTGGGTAACAGCCAAATAATATTATAGTAAGTATTGCTATTTATCTGGGTTGAATTAACTGATAAGGTAATAAGGCGTTAACAGCAGTTTCAATTCAAGAGTGTGTTTCACTGTGTACACAGCTTTATGTGGAACAGTTTCAGAAGAGTTGGGAAGTTCCTGTGTGTCAAATGCTGTGAGTGTATTTGATACCTGCTGACTGACTGTGGGTGAAGTGTCTGTTTCATTGCAGAATCTCCTGTCCCAACTTTTCCATTTGAAGATTGTTAGTCAGGATCATGAAGGGTGGTTGAACTTACCTGTGTAGGACAAACACTCCTAATTCCAGCTTTGAGAACTTTTTAGGACAAAAAAAAAAACCTGTCTCCAACCAACATATCCACGAAGTCTTGAACTTTGACCATAAAGGTAAAAGGATGGACTGTGTGTTTCTGATTTGCATTAAGCAAGTTGCATTTGTAAACTGCATACTAGGGAAATATTCAGCATATCTGCAAATAACAAATAGCTCATTTAGACAGAATGCTAAGTACTGCAGGATGGCAACTGGTCAGAGAAAACTCACAATCAATTTCCAGCTTTACCAGACCTACATCCTTTATATTCAAAAGCTATTTGCTGCAGCATAGGGCTAAAGTATATTTTGTTAGACAGAAGGAACAGGGTAAATAAAGTTGACTGTGCTGAAAATCAACTTTTATTATACAATGTAAATAGGTAACTCACAACAAGAGCTGGGGAAAATTCAGTGAGGATTTGAAGTTGGATTTTGATTCAGAGGCTTCCAATACCTGATAGCTTATTTCTTAACTCTGTTCCTGGGAGACTGGAGATTTTTCTCATGCAGAAAAAATATACTTTAGTTTTTCCTTGCAAATAAATATCAAACATTCTCATTAATTTTAATGACTTTTGCAGAAGCTGAAGTTTCAGCAATGACCTTTTTTTCCTTCAGAACTAGTAAGTTCCAAGGAAGTGAACTCTTAAATGAATTGAAAGAGAGTAAGTTCATTTCCCCTCCCCCATTTCCCTTTGGGAAATTGTAATTGTAATTTAAAAAATCTGCTTGTTTTCATCACAGATTGATTTGGATGTTGCAGACAGTGCATATTTGCTGCAGAAATGTGTGCTTCTCTGCTTTCTATTCATTCAATCTACCATAGCTCATCCATCACCATAAGGATCTATTCTCTCAGTACTTAAGGTTATAAATATGAAAATACACAGTGGTGTGGGATTGGTCCTGTACCCTAAAATCTTCCTACTGAATCCTGACTCATTACTAATATCTAAACCCATATTTTAAAGTACAATTCCTTCAACTTTCTTCTTTCTGATACAACATATATATACTTGGAGAAGTTGAAATGCTAATTTTCCTAATTTTCTTTTGCATTTAACTGTTTTAAAGACTTATATCAGGGTGTTACTGAATGAGTTAAAGCTGAACGAGTTAAAGTTCTATCTGAATATGTTCTTTTACATTTTACTCTTACATGATGTAAATCTACCAAATTTATTAGAAAAAAGGGGCTCTGGCCCTTGCAGTAAATTGCATTTATCACTAATGTGGTTAATATTTTTAACTGTTTAAAGAGTGCACAACTATTCAATGCAACTCTAAATTTAGTGGCCAAAATCTAGTATATGGAAGAAATTGAGGTGTGTGTATGTGTGTGGGTGTGTGTAAAAGTCACCTCTACTGGTGCAAGAAGAACAAAGAGCAGATAAATCACACTCCTTCAGATTTGTTTGTATAACCCAGGATTTTATTATTAGATTTCTTTGGTCTAAGTAATCTAAGACTGCAAACTTATTGGGAGACCTGAGTTCTTGTTCCATTTCAGACCTAAATTTTTGATCTTAGATGGTTTCTTGGTAGTACCCTCAGGTTTCTCCATGATTTTCATGTATTGTTTCAAACGGATTTTTTCATACAATTAATATATATCAATTTTAAATGTCTTTGCTGGAGGCTTGGTTGTTCCTGATTCCACTTTCTTGTCCCAACTAAGAAACTTAGTGGTAGTTAAACAGCCCTTAGAAAAAGCAGCAAGTGCTCTTTAGTACTTTGAAGTGACAGGGACTGAACCTTTGATAGAAAACACAACCATATAAAATTATTAAAGCATTGAAAATGTTGAGAAGGATTGCAACTTAACAGATGTTGCTTCTGGCTCTTAGTGTAGCATTGTAGTTGCTGCAATTGTGTGAAGAGAAGTTAAGAGGCTTTTCAGAATGTGGGATCAGTAATATCTATGGCTTTACACAGAATGGAATTTTTGTGAAAGATAATTGTTTTTAAGGTGTCAGCAAAAGCTCAAACCTTTATCATTGCTGAGCAGCCTGAAGTGCTTGAGGGTTTGAATCATGTACTTTGGAGATATGCAAGATTTCTGAGTGTCTCTCTGCTAAGAATCTGCTGTAGATGGAATATAGTGCTTTGCTTGTAGCTCTAACTACTTTCAACCTTTTCCCTTGAAAACTGGCAATTAACATTTCTAGATCTTGTTAGCATATGAGAAAGTGAGATAGTTGATGTATTTTTAAGAGAAATTATTGCCAGGCGAGCTTCAAGACAAGTGCTTTCACCTGGGTAAAGCCTGTGCTGTGTCTACAGTCAGTTTTAAGGGTGCTGTGTTTTCACAGGTTCTGGTAAAAAGTGAAGGAGAAATTCAATTTGCAACTGCTCAGCAGCAGTTCATGATCAAGGAATGAGTTGGTATGGTGGGAAAGGGCAGAAATGCAGAAGGAGTTCAACTGTCTGGAAGCAGGAATGCTGGAGACAGAGCAGTTTGTAGGTGAATGAAGTGGTGATGAGGTAGCAAACAGCCACAGCATTGCCTTGTGGAGGTTGTAGAATTCCAGAGCTCAAGGAATATCTTTGGACAGTAGAAACAGGCTGAGGAATGGAGCCAGCTTGAGGCTGAGGTGCCCCATGTGACATTCACAGGAGCAGAGCTGCAGCAGCTAATAGGGAATAAAGAATCTGCTCCTGAGGCAGCTTTGCACAGGTAGAACTGCTTGTGGCCATAGGCCTCTACTCAATGCATTATTCTTTTGTCTACTTTTTCTTTGTTAATGTTTCAAAACAAATATGTTTAATTTGCCTTAAGGGGAACACTAAACATTTCCCAACAAAATAAGCATCTGGGAACTCCTGAATTGCTTGTTCTGTAAGTCAGGGTTTACTCTGAAGAGTTCTTAGCATAATGTAAATCAGGGGACTCTAGTCTGGACAAATTAGAATTCATGTTGCTGTAGCAGTGTACTTTTCCTTCTATCTTCAAGAATCACTCATGTCTGTTACAGTATTGAGAAAAGATAGAGAAATGACCTATTCTTTCATCATACTTAGGATTTCAGCTGAAAAGCTGTTATGAGCACATGGTTTGTTTTATGTCTATATTTTTATTTTTTTATTGTGCTTCTGCTTTAAAAAAAGGTTCTTGGAAGAATTAAAAGCATATAAGTGACTCTTTTTGAAATTGTACCTGTTATGAGGCTGGGATGGGAGTAGATGAACTCGATATGGTCTTTACAACCAAACTGCTTTATGACTTTTGTTATATCTGAGAAGTTTTGTATGATGTAGTTACTGCAACAGGAAGCTGAAAGAAGTTGCCTGGTTTAGTTTCCACTTCTAGATTGAGCTTAAAAAAATTTACATGGGCTGTGTTTCCAATTTTGTGTGGTGCTTGCCTTTCAGGGTTGCAAATGTTTTCTTTTGTGTGTACATGGGAAGATGGATAAGTGACTTCTGTAGGGAGATCTGTAAACTCTATTTCTCAAAACTACCACAAGTTAAATGAATACTTTGAAGTAGCAATACTTCTTTTATGGAGCTGTTGCAATGCTTAATTAAATATTTAATAGTAAAACATAAACCAGATGTGTTTTTTCTGTAGTTAACATAATCTCAGGCATCTTCTTGGTACTCAATTTTGTGGATAAATGCATTTTTGTAGCTGTGACCCATATGAACTGTGTTTAAAAAAATAAATTATAAATGTCTTTGGTTTGTCATCCATTCAGACTGACCTACAGGTTATTAGCAGTTCTCAGTGTGTGTCTTTTACTTTGTTTGACCAGAAGTTCTGCCCTGACACTGACAAAATTTTTAAAAGAACATTCCTTAATAAAATGCCAGGTGTTGCTTGCAAGATCTCCTCTGAAACTTAGGAAATTTCACTTGATTTTTTAGTCTGAGCTGTACTGATACTCATGGGAGATCTAGAAAATAATGTTTAAAGCAAAAATCTCAGGCAAAATCCAAAACAATATTCACAATACTATGCTTGCCCTATTTTTCTTCCCTTTCTTATGTTTTCTTTTTTTCCATTTTGCTTTAATGCTCAGTGTTTTGTGTCATCAGAATGCTCTGTATTTTTTGTCTCTCTTCTCAATATTAAGCAGTGCTTTTAGAGTAGCACATAGTTATTTAAGACTGGCTACAGATTCTTCAGCTGTAGATTCTGCTTTTAAAAATACTACATCTACACTAACCCATAATACTAGATTAAGCATGATGATAGTTATCAATGTAAGGAAGTGTGTTGCTCTGGAGACAGGATTCCAGTCCTTTTTTGTGGGTTTTTTTCCTCTTATATTACCTCTTTAAATGAGATGCTACATTTCAGAGGATAAACGTGTGTATTTTCCCAGTTGTTAATAAAATAAATAAAATCAGGGAAGTCAGTGCTTTCCTCAGAAAAGACTCATCTGGTATTTTATTCTTCTGTGTGTTAGTTGGAGGGTGGTTTTGGTTTTGATACTGCATGAGGTCGCTGTTACATCTACGTTTTTTACCTTTTATCTGTATTTTAATAAAGCAAGACAAGGGTGTGGTTATCTTGAGAATGTACTTTTGGAACAGTGTAATAGATGAGGTCTTAATGGGAAGTTGGAAACGCTGATGATTTATGGCTTTCTACAACACTCATTAGGCATATACATCAGTGTGTAACATTCCATAAATTATATTACATGCTGTAAAAAGCCATAAATTGTCATTTTTAGTGTGAGTTATCACCATTAAAGACTTTTATTCCCTGCTGTTAGTGTGAGTTTCCATGGCTTCCTCACCAATTCCCTGACTAATGATTTCAGCAACTGCAGGAAGAAGGCTGAGAGATACAGTGGCTGATTAGCACAATTGCCTTAAAGCTGTTAAATCAGAGGTTAAACTACTTTAGAGAGAAAATATGATCTACTTGCCTGGTAACATCCTTAATGTTGAGCATTCCTGAATATCATTTGGACCAGCTATTATTTGTCTTTACTGCTAATATCTGCCTACTGAAAACAAGAAAGGCTTTAAAAATAACAATATCAGTTTGTACTGAACGATCAGCTGCAGTAGAATGAAAATAAGCTCAATCCTATGGAGCAGTTCAGTCTCTCCTGTTGATCTACCCATCACAGAAGTGAAGAAGATATCTCTGGGTTATGTATCATAGTTTGTATTACAAATCAACTTGAATGGAGATAAATAAGGTGAAGGAGTTGCAGGTAGTACTACCTTCTTTTAGTTAGGCAGCACTGCTGTGTTATTTGGCTCTAGGGAGGGTGATGTGTTTCTCCAAGCTCCTGTGGTTACCATTTCCAACTCATGCAGGAGGAAGACAAGAGAAGATATATTAAAATATACTCTTAATTTTCGACACCTTTGGGGTTACTTCTGTTTGAAAAGTGAGTAGTACCTTTCAGGGTGCTGGCTATAAAGTGTCATTATGAAAACTAGACACTGCAGCTGGTAAATGCAATGCAGAACCAAAATAATTTATCATGCCTTTTCCAAGAAATTCTTTCTGACAAGTCTGTTCTTTTCCCTGAACACTTGTGTGCACCAGGGCTCTTGGGGAGGTTTTTTTTTGCCCCACCTTCATTAAACCTTACTTTATCAGGTATATTTCTTCATCCAGCCTCTTCCATTTCAGGGTATCGAAGAGAGAGAGGGACATCCCTCTAAAAAGCATCTTTGTAATCTTGTGTTAGGCATGATGAAAAGGATAATTCAGATAAAATCAATTTTAACATTTTACTAGCCATTTTAGTTGCATTATAAGAAAAGAGCTTTTTGTGTTCCTCCATCCCCCACCCTCACCCTGCCGACTAAAGCACATTTTTGGCTAAATCGTGCCCTCTAGTGCGTCAGCCTGGTGGGATTAGAATTACAAAGCTTAGTCATGACTGAGGTGGGTTTTCCCCCTTTTTTTTCCTCTTGCAGCTTGGAGAATCAATCAACTGCAGTTCACATGAGTAGATAACTTATACTTTTTTTGCCAGGTGAAAGGTCAGTGGTTTTGTATGTGTAATGTCTTCCTAAAGCTGCCACACTTGAATATCAGGCTTTTCAGGAACGGGAAGAAATTTGTACTTTTTAATTCTAAAGCAGCAGCAATTTAAGAGCTGTCAGTGCTTGGATGACCTTGGTAGCAATACTGAGCTAGGAAAGAGGAGGTCAATTATAAATGAATTGTGGTTTATTTTTTTAATAGATCTATAGTGTGTCTATTTGATTTACATTGAAAAGAGCCAGTGAACATGAAAAAATTACAAAATGTTATCTGAAGTAAATAATAATAAACTGAATGAAGTAACTACTAAGTTCAGGAATACCTCAGAGTCAGTGTTAATGAACTGCCTTTTGCTGTCTACTGATTCCAGTAATTGTTTGAATTCAGCCTTAAAAGTGTAATACATTGTGATTTGGTAATGGCAGAATAGACCATGTGATGTTTTACAATGTTAATACACTTCATATATTCAATTATCTTCCATGTTTTATAATAAAAGAAACAGTATTTGTAAAATGTGTCTGGGGTTGACCAACACACACAAGTTAATCATCAGTAGAGGCATTTTATATAAGGAGGTTTTAAATGCAGGTAAAGGACAGAACTAGTAAGTTGGTATTTAGACTGATAATGTGTGTTTTGGGAAATATGTTCAAGTGACTGCCATACTGTCCTAGGCAGAGCTTGTGATTTCTCTCCTGTTTCACATTCACTGTGAATCCAACTGTGTCAGCAGGCTCAAGGTCTGTTTTTCACTAACAGATGTTTTTTCCTCTTCTGCACAAAGTAACTGCAGCTGATACTTAATTTAAAAATATCTTCTTAGAGATATTTATGATTAAAGTGATATAAATTACTTCAAAATTACCACAGGCTTGAAATATACACACTGCATTTATTTGTTTTGAATTGATGGATTGTTTATAGAGCACATACATACATATCCTTTTGTTCCAAAATGAATGGGTAGAAAAATTTGGAAACATTGGCTGAAAAATTTCTTTCCATTTCTAGCCTGCCTCTCCCTAGCTATTAGTCAGCTGTGCATATAAGGGCTCTGTCTGAATGAAAATGAATCAGTTGTGCTAGTTAAAGCTAGCTTGATTGTTGTCTTCCAGTTGCAAAGATGTTACATAGATTTCTCTTTCCAGTGGTTAAAAAACACTTTCTGATTTCTCACTTAAATTTCTTTAGGGTCTTTTGCTGAATACCCTAAACTGTAATACAGACTAAAACCAAAATATTTGCTCTTTAGAAACTTTTAGAGCCCAGTGAGCAAATTTATTCTTATAATCTCTTCCCTGATGGATGGCACACAGTACTTTCCAAACACTAGAAGGATGTTTTTTTCTTTCAATGCAATTCCATGTTAGTCACCATTCAGTATTTTTGAACTGGCTACATAATACGTCCGTATGAAATGACTGTTGACTCACAATCACACCAAGTGAATAAGTGCTGTGTATTGGTTTTTCTGTGGCCAGGTTTTGGTAGCGGGGGGGGGGGGGGGAGATAGGTGG
>VXBA01005117.1:382299-397189 GCA_013399895.1 Serilophus lunatus
ACTGTATCCTGTGAGGGATGGACCCCATGGAATGCGGCTGGAAGGACTCCTCTTCCCAAGCAGCGGCTGAGAACAGCAGCTGACCACAGCAACACCTCCCCCCCACCTCGCCTTTTTCCCTTGACCGCTGCGGGAGAATAGGTTGGATGTAAGAAGGAGGGGGGTGGGGGGTAAAAGGTGTCTTTCATTGTTTCTCACTCTTAGCTCTGATCTTGTTAGTAATAAACCTGACTTTTATCCCCACATGGAGTCTTGTATTGCCTGTGACGGTGATTAAGAAAGAATTTGCTGTAGTCGTTATCATGAATAACGAAACCTCTCGTTATATTCTCTCTCCTCCATAGCTGGGCAAGGGGGAGTGAGAGAGTGGCTGTAGTGGGCCCCTGGCACTCAGCCCGGGTTAAACAACTACAGTGCTGCTTCTTTGGAACACTTTATTGGAAAAAGTCTGGCAGTTTATATACTCTGCACTCCTGAAGATGTCACAGTTTCCATGCTAAAATTGTATGGTGTCTGTAACAGGGTCAGTAATTATCCTATTAAACAAAAAAATGTTGTTTTGGTTTTTTTTCATGATTGATTTAGAACTACCATAAATGATGAAAGCATGTTTTAGGAAAGTTGATGAATTTGCTTATGCCATAAAAAGAATTGCTGCATTATTAGCTATTAAAACATACCTAATTTAAGTAGGTTGCCTTGAACTCAGACATTGACAAGTAAAGCTTTTAATCAAAATATTGTCACATTCAAATTCTTTGCCAATTAATAGTTACAAGACAAGATTTTTCAAATTCCTTCAACTGGGCCAGACTTGATTCTGTATATACATTATAGGGTAGATAGGTGGAAGTCATCAGTTGTGCAGTGTAAGAGTAGGAACATAGAGAGAAAGTACTATTAAAAGGGAAGGAAATTCCATTCACAGCCAGTTGCAGATAACGTCCTGAAGCAATGCAGGATTTGATTTTGTATGAAAAGTAGTTGATATCAGGTTTTTGACATGATATCAGTTTAAAAGGTCTGGAATGGAGAACTAAATCTTATTTCATGATTAACCTTCGCCCTCATTCCAGCTTCAAGCATTAAGGTTGTTTATTGAGTAGATTTTGTTCTCTTGTCCTTCTTCAACTGGAAACACTTTCTGCAAGAGAATTCTTAGAGGTTTGAGGCATTCCAGTTGTCATTCTGCTCCTCCAGAACAGGCTGCACTAAGGACAGTGTGTCATTACTACTTGCTGTGGAACAAGTATATTCATCTGCTATCTCAGTGGAAACCAGAAACTGATGATCTCGTGCAGGTGTAGATTTTTTTAGATAACATGACAAAAAATGTAGCTCAGTGTGAAAACTCAGCTGCTAAACTTATGAAACACAGTTATCCCCAAGGGTCTTCTGTAGCTGTTAGTGCTCAACACTACCAAGGATACCCAAAATAATGTTTCACTAGAAATTCTTGAAAGTTCTCTGGCTCTGTACCAGTAAGAAGAAGTTGAAAAAGGAGAACCACAAAGTGCAAATTCATTGCTACCACAGCATGTGATAATTCGTTTTCCCAACACAAAGTTTTATCTTTAAAAAGGTGTGTAGAATATTGTTGATTTCTAAGGAAGCCTTTTAAAGAAAGGATAGTGATGGCGGGGGGGAGGAGGAACACCTCTTTGTCAGGCATGAGAGAATCAAAATAAATCTGAATACAGCAGTAAAGAGATTAAGACAAGTAGTTGTGATTACTGGGAAGAGAAGCAAAGAAACTGTGGACATGCTTTAGGTGTTCTGGAAATACTATTGACTATCTCCCACTGGCCAGACATAATCAGCTATTTGAATAAGGTAGGATAAAATTGGAGAAACTTATTCTGCATAGATTCTTCACAGAGGATAATGTAGTCGGTGAAAGTAATTTTTTCTTGAACATATTCACTGACATGCTAGACTTACCTCAAACGTACTTTACATGATTAGTAGAATAATCTCAGAGAATGATTTTGAGATTATAATGGACTCGTATATATTTATTACTGAGAATTCAAATTTGACATACCAGTGGTGTAACACTGTTTGTAGAATTCGCATAACAAAAGTTCTGGGTTGCCTAATTTTTAAAAAAGTGAAAAATAGGTTAGTGATAGTACTATTAAAAAAAAAAAAAAAGTTTCCATCAACATTCCAGCTGAGCCAGGAGAATTTTATGCACAAATGTTCTGAAGTGTAAGAGCGAATGAGGAAAGTAGATCAGCCAGAGACAAATCTTGTTAATGAACATGTAAAATTCTCCCTGTTGGTAAAGGGATACTGAACCATTCTATCACTCTACTTGTACAGGCTGTAAAGCAGAGCAAATCTTTTTTTCCTCTCTCTTTGCATTTTGTGTGTATATTCTTTAATTTAATTTCCATGTTTAGAAATACAGTATCTTTAGAATTTTTATAAACATGACAGGCTACTCTCTGTCTTTAAACACCCTGATCTGGGTCTAATAGTTATAATCCTAGGCTTTGGACACACACAACTGATGCTTAACTCCCAGTCCTGCCTTGTGCTGCTACAGTGCTTCAGGAGACAAGGTACTGCTTGAAATAAAGCACTAAAGTTTTCACTGACATTACTCAGAGAAATTTTAGCTGAATGTCAAGTGGTTGTCATCTCTTCCATGTAGTTCTGCAGTGAGTTGGGTTTACTTGAGGTAAGGTTGGATGAGTAAACTATCTCAGTAGAATAAAGTGCTTTAGAAATGGATGTCTTACAACTTGTGGCACAGAGCTGTTTTGTGCTTCTGTGAGTATAACTGTAAGTGAATTGATCTTGCAGATTTACACCTTCCTAGACATGTGTTAAGAGGGCTCTTTGAGAACACTCTCCTTGAGTTTGAGCCCAGAATTGAATATTTCCTGTAAAAATGTCACATTTGGAACTATTTTTTAATTTCAGGTGGATCAGTCACAGAAATCTGTTTCTAGAATATTCAGTAGTGAACGGAAAGAAATTGTGCAGGTAGGATGTTTGTGTGTGACTTTATCCATCTTGAATCACAGCTTCAGTAAGCAGGTTACACTGGGTTTTCTTCTTGTGTGTGTTTTTGGTTGTTGGTTGATTAGAGGTTTTTTTGTTTGTTTTGTTTTGGGCTTTTTACAATTTTTAATCAAAGTTCTGAATTCCAATGAATAGCTGAGTTTGCTGGAATAGGGGTTTTATTCTTTTTAATGAAATATTGGCAAGTTGCAACTGGGATACAGATTTGTACACCAATATTTTTTTCATCTTTCCTGTTGAAAAGAAAAAATGTTTGCATAGAATAAGCCTTGAAATAACTTGAATTCAACACTTTGCTGTCCATTCCAAAGTTGGGGGAAGTAACAAAAGTACATAATAAACCAGGCTGAAAATAAAGCTGTTCTAAAAAGCTTAAGAGAGGGAGGAGGAACAATAGGTCTGACTGGGCAGTGGTGCTGTGGGAATAGCTGTCAAAATATATTAATTGCTTCTGTACAGCTGCATTAAAGGATTTTTACTCCAGAAAATCGATAACAATTGTTCATCAATCTTAATGAATCAAAGTGACAACTAAAAGTTTTAAGAGTTGGTGATTTATACTTTAAAATTAGACTCAAATTATTCTTTTGTATTTCTACATTATAGAAAGATATTAAAAAAACCCTTTCTTTAGAAAAAAATCAGCTTGTTCAGTTTTATCTCATCAACTTTTCCTGATTCAGTTTTGTGGATTTAGAAATACTACTGCAATTACTGTTTGTTAATTTGTTCAGTGTAGAATTTTATAACTTCTTTGTGTTTTCTTGTGCAATGTTTTGGCAATGTTTAGCTGCATTTTTAACTGTTGAGTTAATATGTGGTAAATTGACATATTTTATACTGGTTTGCAGTAATTAAAATGAATTAATTGAGCTGCTCTGGTGTTTGTACTATGTACAATGGTGTATTAGTACTTAATAGCTTTACCACTCACTTTTCATGATTCTACAGCTGTAATTGGACTTTTACATGCACAGTTAAAACATTTAATTATTTTTACTTTTAATAGATGAACATTTTAGCCATTCTTTTGGTTCAGTACAATTCCTCCTGTTGCCTGGCACTTGTTAATGACAAACAGAGGTAAATCTGGATATGCTTTATATATCTGAAATCACCAGGTCTTTTGCTTTAGTGCTAGTGTAGGAAAGTTTGTTCACAGTGTACTCTGTATTTTCCTGAGTGACTCTTTAACATAGAGCTTTTCCAGTAGGAACAGCTTAGTGAAGAGATGCAGGTTTTAGTCTGTTTTTTTTCCTTTGGTCATGTGTGATTTTTTTTTTTGGTCCTGCTGATCTTTGAGGCCTCTGCTGAACACACTGCAGTGTGTCAGTGTCTGTCTCAAACTGGAGGGTCTCAGATTGGCCTCAGTACACCAGATGTGGTCTCACAGGGGCTGAATAGGGACTGCAATCACATTTGTCCCCTTGGTACCCCCACTTCTGCTAATTCAGCCTGGAGTGCATTTGGCCTCCTGCACTGCAGGGGCACTGATGGCTCATGTCTGACTTGTCTACCAGGACTATCAGGTCCCTCAAAAGCTGTTCTGTGGTCAGTTACTGCCAGACTGTATTGCCTGGGGGGCTATGCCACACCAGATGCAGAACATTTGCCTTTTTTGAACTTCCTGAGGTTCCTGTCAGCTCATTTCTCCAGCCTGTCGACTTTCCTTTGAATAACAATCCTCCATTGTCTTGGCCACTGCCAGGTATTTGGAGTGCACTCTGTCCTGTTGTTAACAAAGCTGTTGGACAGTTTCAGCTCATGTATTGATCCCTGGGGGATGCTGCTAGTGCTTGTTTGGCAGATGGACTTGGTACTATTGATTATGACCCTTTAATTCTGCCAGTCTGGCCAATTTTCAACCCCTATCACAGTCTACTTATCCAGTCCAAATCTCACAAATGCAGGGATGCTACAGGTAATTCTATCAGAAGTTTTTCTGGTATATTTTTATCAAAATGATATGACAAAATGCTCGACTTCACTTTTGTTTTACAAAAAAATAATGATATTTTGAGGATGAATTCTTAAAATTTTAGAACATAGTTATTTTTATCTAGCAAAGCAATGAATGTTCCTATGTGGAAAGCTTGGCTTTCCTAGCAAAGAAAAACTTTTTTTTATGTAATTATATCTTTGCAAGGTGGGGAAAAAAAATCTTTGAAGTTTCCATGGGAATCAACTTCCATAAAAAATTAAAAAACATGTCACCTTGTTCTTTTAATTGTGTGGAATGAAATGAAAAAATGCAGAATGCATGGTAGCTCAACCAGTACTAATGTATATCTTCCTGTGTTATTGAACTCTTTGAAGCTGTTCATCAAATTTGTGTAGAAAATGAAAAAAACATGTGAAATGTTTTTCAGGATCCAGCTGTAGTTTGTAAGCTATTCCTGAACTGTTCAATTGAACATGGAAGAGAAGAAATGAGGCAATTTTTGCAGCTCTTCAACAGGGAGTGATGTCATTGGTTTTATGCCAGGGTATTTTCCACATTTCAAGTAACAGGTGAAGCAGCAAGAGATTTTATGACCTATGGTTTCTAACTTTTCTCCTTTGACCTCGGGTAGTTGCATGTTGTAAATAAAGGTGAACTGCTATTTACAGTACACCCCTAAATGAAGATTTTGACCTCATGTTATAAAGTGTTTAGGGATATTTTTTTCCTTTTTACTTTTCCCCTCCCTCCTCCCCCACCTTCCTAATTCTATTACTGGCACACAACGTGAAAAGTCACTGGATCAGAACTCATATTTCTTTTGATTTGTTGACTTTTTTCCCGAATATACCCCAGTGAAAATAAGTCTCACAGCACTGAGCAACTGACAAATACAAACTGTTCTAAAAGGAAGAGTGTATTTAAGCATCAAATCTTCAATATTTATGCCTCTCAATGTGAGTCACATCTGTTTAAATGTATGGAGCACATCCAAAGCTTTCATTAGTGCTTCAGGTCTTAAAGTATAATCTTTTTTGATTAGTAAGATTAAATGTCTATTGTCAAATGCTGATGAAGTTGAAAGAATGCATTTCAAACTACATAAGAGTCACCTGAATGTAGTGAATTCCTCATCATATTCTAAATCTGTGTCCATAGGGGATGAATTGATCCACTCACAAGAGCTCACATCACTTCAGGTGCATTGTGACCTTCTCCCAGTGCCTCTGACAGTGCTGGGAAAAGTTGGACAGAGCAGTTGCCTCCAGTGCAGAGCCCCCATGCAAAGCTCAGCAGCCACTCCAGCCCTGCTCAGTCAGGTTACTCCTACTCACTGGAGCAAGGCTTTAACTGGGATGCTGCAGGATTGTCTTTTAGGGACTAAATCAAATGTCAACAGTCATTTCAATGTGTCTATGTCCATGTTGTATATTCTGTATTTTTATAAATGTTAATTTCTCATTAGCAAATAATTTTCATTGTCTCATCAGAATTTCTCGTGAAGAACCTTTGCTCTGAAAAAGGTTGCATTAGTGATGACTGAGCCTTTACTCAGTGCAAGTGTTTACAAGTGAATTTAAAGTGTGTATTTCAAGCAAAACACTCTATAGGACCTGTGTTTTTATTTGTAAAATAATTTTAAATATTTCATAACAGTGCATTAAGTCAACTTTCTTAGGAACTATTCTATATTTGACCTATGTAACATTGGATGTACCTTCCAAGTATAGGATATTTTTGTAGTTATATGTAGAAAGTCTTGATAAGAATCAAGATGTAGTCTGCTTTGTGGAAAGAAGATAAGTACAAAACTAGGGCCAAGCTTTGGGCATTAATGCATTAGAAATACAAATTGCAAGGGAATGGATTTAATTATTTTCTTTTTACTTCTTAAGTGACCGTTCAGCAAAAAATACATGGATAGTTTGCTCTCTTGTGTGGTTTTTCAATTGCTTGTTGTGAAAGAAAATGAGTATGGAAGAGAAGTTAAACATGCCTCAGTGTGTTCTGCCTTTGAATCCATTGAAATATTAGCACATTGAAGAAGATTACAACATGAACTCAATTACCACATTTTACTTCCACTGCAATTTTTCTCAATTTAGGGGCTGCTTATTCTATTAAAAGAGAAGACTTGAACTAATGGTGATTGGTGATCTGCCCTACTGACTTTTTTTTTACTGATTTAAATCAAATTTACTTGTGCCATTGAGGATATTATTTAATATCTATCAGTTCATTTATCCAATTTAGACACAGAAAAGGATTTGGAATTCACATTTTCCATAACACAGAGAAAACTGAGGACAAAATGGGTGAATTGCAAAAAAGGGCTGCATATATAATCAATTCATGTCTGGGGGACATCCTGGGTCCTGGGACCCAACTCTACTGAGAGACTCAGGAAGGTCCCTGATGTGATTTTGGTCTGTTCACACTAATGAACTAGGAAAACAAGTCCCAGCCATGGTTGGCAGTCAGATGTTCCAGAGAGTGCCTGTAAATGAGGCTTCGTGGTCTCTGCTCAAGTCCCACTATGAATTTGCAACATCAGCTGTATGCTAAGCCACTGGAAATTGTTTAATCTCTTTTTCCATCCCTCGTGTATTTGGAGTTTTAAGCATCAGAGCATCTTTAATTACCATTATTGAAGGTCTTTCAACTCTGAAAACTGGAAATATATTTCATCAGAGACGACACTGTGGTAATTGGCACGTTGTTGCACTGTCTGCACAATGTTGTTCCTGTTTCAGTCTGTTACAGAAAAAATTGTTTGCCGATTTTCCCAGAAGTATAAAATTAATTCAATCTAGGCTCTATCAAGTCATTTTTGTGTGTGGAAATGAAATTGTAATTTTTCAAACTGTGAATTATTAAAGTCTGCTTTGTTCAGAAAGAGATTTTGAGATACAGAGCAGCATTTTCTTTTTATTTACATTAATCAGAACAGCATAGTTGTCACAGCTGAGTTTTCTAATGTTATGATGAGAAAGTATATAATTAAAAGTATCAGTGCTAAAAATTTTTATAAAATACATGTGGCTTTTTAAAATTAAATTAAATCATTACTTAGTGTTTTCACCCAACCCATTTATATTCAACTATAACTAGTATTTTGGTATAGAAATAAAGTATAAAGCCTAAAACAACAGGTTGTGTTTCTCAGCGGCATTTCATGGGATGTTATGTGGTGATTATTCCATGTGGGCAATTACAGTCCACGTGCATGCTGATAGTTAATCTTCTGCATTGATAATTAAATATTCTGAGGACGGTTAACCATTGGCACAAGTTGCCTACAGAGGTTATGGACTTCATATTTTTGGAGGATTTTGGTTAAGATCAGAACAAACTCCTGAGCAAACCAGTTATTTTATGACAATGAAATGCTCCAAATCAAAAAGTGAGAACACAGCAGTCAGGAAAAAATCCCTCCAAAGCAGCTTCCAACTATTTTCATGAATTTTGAATGGTGGCTTCTCTTCTTTGACATTTAGTTGTACACGTAGTTTTTTTGAATCCTTGTTTTGGACACTCAGGTCAAGAGTCCTTTTAAAGAATCAAAATATTATGTTATGGGTTTAGCTTATGCTTGTGAATGTATGTTTTTGTAGGTCTTCTGGAACTAACTGTTTAGGAAAAATCTGTACCTAGTAGTTGAGTGGAAAGTCAAGGACACCTGCAGTAGGAATTATTTCTTTAGGATGAGGAGCTTGTATGGGAGAAAGATGGAAGATATGAATCTGTGCACAGACCTACTGTCTCATGTTTTGAGGACCCTGATCTCTTAAATCATGTACAGAATCTTTGCTTTCTTTCCAAATACAGTGAATAATACACGGGCTTAATCAATTGTCTCCTCAAAGTTTGTCATTGATGCATTTTAATATCTCATAATGTGCTGAGTACATTAAGGAACAAGTTATATATGTTGACAAGAACTATAAACGACTTTGGTATTGACCATCAGTCATTTTAATTAGCAGATCTCTGAATACACAGGAATTAATTTGTTCAATTAGAAATTAATAGAGGTACCTAGTCAGGGTATAATGCTAGTTTTGAAATTCTAAAACTGGCAGTATTACGAGATGCTAAGGACTAAAAATAATTGGAACAGATGGAGTAGAAATGAGATATTGTTAAAGATGCTCTTGGTTTATCATCTCTTTTAAAAACACTGTCTTTGAAGTAAGATGAGAGTGAAATTGGTCAGTTGATAATTTATTTCTGCTGAATAATTGCACAGTTAATTTTTATGAATAAAAGTTGGTAATCCAGGACATAATTAATGAAACTTTAATTCACTAATTGTAAGCTGATCACTCACTGTTTTAATTAATAATTGAATTTGCTTCCTAGAGGATATTATAACAACAACCCTGGAGTCGTGCATTCTTTGCTGCCAGAACTGACAAATAGCAGAAGTGTTGTCAAAAGCTGCCTACTCTCTCATTCCTCTAGTGGGGAAGAACCTCTGCTGTAGGATTGTTTCATGTCTAGTATTTTTATTCTTTTGTCTTTTCTGAAACAAAAAAAACAATCAGCAATTATAAGCAGGGTTCTGATGAGATAAAAAAAATTACTGGGCAAAGTCATCCATGGCTCTATGCCGTCATTTGGCTTCAGATTTTTGACTTAAAGTGAGAAAATTTTCCATTGTGAGTTTGAGTTGTTAATTTACACCTAATAGAATATATAGAATTGCAAAACAAAAGAGATTGTATTTTTTCCTCTGAGATCACTCTTCTCTTTGATTAGCTCCTCTCTAGTACCACTTGTTACAAAATTCATTAGATGCAAATTAAAGGGTGGCAGAATATTTTGCTCATAGTTGTGGTTTGCAAATTGATTCTCAGTTCCTGCACAGGGAGATTTTAAGAAAAATGCCTTAGAAATTATGACTGGAAAAGGAGAGGTCTCTAAGTGTTGAATAGAAGTCAGTTTTATGTAATCTTTGCTGTAAAAATAGTTTATTTACATCTGGTTTGTTTTTTGATGGAGAGTGTTAGAACCTGACGTGCATTGCTGTCATTTTTTTCCTGCACATGCCTGGTGAGCCAGGAGTGTCACTGTCATTAGTGCACTTTCTATGACATTTCTGTCAGCACTTTCTTTCACCAAGGTTTTCCCTTCTCTACCAAAGAAAGACCTTTTTAACTTTTAACTCTGCTTATGGCTCTTTCTTACATTACTTTCTAATTTGTTGCTTATAATAAGTGGCTTGAAGCACTTTGTCCCATTCTAGAAAGGTATGACAGTTAAATTTTCTGGGATAATCTCTTTTAACTAACTCAGATTTCTTAATTTAGGCTGTTCAAGACTTTCCTTAGCAATAAAGTGACAAATTCTCAGAAAGATTGTAAGATAATGCCATGTTAGTTCAGTAATTCCAATTACAATAAGCTCAGGCTATTGAATAGTTCTGTAATGTTTTGGTTTTATGAGAGGGAGATAGAAGTATTCTTTCCAGTCTCAGTCTCTCTTTAACATACATGATTGGTAACTGAATATGTGAAAATTGGGCAGTCACTGTATTGCACAAGTCAGTGAGAAAGAGCTGGAAAGTGCAAGAGTCTCCTTTCTTGATTGTTAAAAATAGTATAGAAATCAAATTGCAGAGTTACCCTTTTATATCTTTCTCTGCTTGCTGCAGGTCACCCACCAATGGGCTTCCTTCATTACATATGCAAGAGTATTTATCTTGATGGGGATTTTTACTAAGTGACTTTTTCCCTCCTGAAACTCTCACTTTGTGCCCTGTGTACTTCTTCTAATGGAAATAAATTCATAAGAATTGTAATAGGGGAAAGGAAGGCCTATAGGAATGACCAGGTTTATAATGAGTGGGGAGTTCATATTATAAGGTTATAGATATCACCAGAACGATGACTAGAGGGAAGAGGTCCCATTTAAATGGAAATATGAGTTTGATTACTTTCCTAAAACACTCTGTTTCTGCATATTTTGATGTCTAAATCTTATGTTTTTTTCTGCCTTTATCTAGGCTGATGTATTTGCTGATACTGGTCATCAAATTTTCTGAGGAAATGTACCTTTTCTTTGTTGAAAAATAGAGCACTCAGGATACTCTTATGAAAAATCTTGATATGAGAACAATTGTGTCCCCAGGCAGTGCCAGTCATTGCTACCCTCGAGTTCATCAATACCTATAGCCAGATCTAAATAAACTTTGTCCAGCATTCCACAGTTTTACAGCAAAAGCAAAGATTTTCTCTTGTGGCTATGTCAGTCTAGGACAGATTTATATTACTGGTATTAAAAACTATTTTAACAGAATTACTGGTCAAAGTCATGGTGGGATACCCAGGGGAGCCCCACAGGTGCAGTTGCACAGTTGCAGTTGCACCCACAGGTGCAGTTGGTGTGTTGTTCTGCAAGGCCTGGTGCCAGGCTGCATATTCTTTGTGCTTACCATGGCAGGGGATAAAAGGCTTTGGTGGATTTTACTGACTGTTGGAAAGTTCATGGAGGGATGGGCCCCCACCTTAATCCCTAGTATAGGAATAGTTTGTGGGGTAGTGGATCAGAGACTACTGGAGAGCGCATCACCAGCTGTGGGAACAGAAGGCAGAAACAGAATGGTAGAAATTAGAGATGAGTATCTTAAATCTCGAACATTAGAAAACTTTCCAGAGTTTGGAGTCTCAACAGAGAAAGAGTGCAATGAACTTAGCAGATTGGAATAGAATGAGAAAGTTTCATGTTTAGTTTGCTTTCAGGATTCAGACAGAATCCTGGAAGAAGACAGAGGTATTGCTTTGTCACTGTTCTACAAGTGTCATTTAGATTGTCACCTCAAAATCAGCTTCGTGCTTATTTTAAATACTTTAATTACTGAATCATCTTCCATCACTGCATTACAGTTTGATTTTCATATCTAGCAAAGTAAGACAGCTTTAAAAATACCAAATTTTCTTAGCCTGAAAAGTTCAATACCAGGAAACAGAGAAGTGGGTGGCGCTGGTGTGGAGGATTGAGAAAGAAGAGGGGAAGAAGGCAAAGTGCTTACTTAAAGCAATCAGATGTGTAACATATAATGGTAGAACAGCTTGCAGGCAGAGCCAATAATTTTACTTTTTTAAAAAGAATTTGTTTTAAGGGAGACATCTAAGTGTAAGTCTACAGACAATAACAAGTGATGTTACTAACCCCAGAGGGGTAGTACACAATACTCAATCTCGAGATATTTACTTATTATCATCACACGGCATCATTTGGAAGCAACAGGTTTAAGACAAACTGCTGCTGAGTTCTACAGGCAGCAGCAGTGCACAGTAAAGGAGATTTCCTTAAGATTTGTACATTCCGTCTGCTTTTGCAATGCCAAAATTGGAGTATTTTTTAACTTAACAGTGTTGAGAAATAATCATGAGATTTACCTTCCTGGACAGTCTATTTGCTTGTATTTCACCTAATAGTAATGAAAAATGAGTGCTATTTTCCTTACCTGTCAAAAACTAGTTACTTAACACTGATGAATGGTGAGTATGATAACATGGGTAATATTTTTACAGCTGGTGATACAGAGTTGTAGAAACTCTAATTTACTGTGCAACTCTAGGACACAAATATGGTAAGGGGCATCACTTATTTAATAGAAAAATTGTCTTTTGCTTTGCAAGAGCCACTTGCACAGTTTGACATCTGCAAGTAAATCCTGAGGCTATTAAGGTGAGCATGAGTTTTGAAACTCAGTTTGAGGTGCGGATTAACCCTGATTGTAAACAGCACGATGAGTCTTCTCTTGTTAGCGAGCTGAACCCTTATGTGGGAATATAACTGTAAATGAGCAGTGCCTGCTGTGCTGGGAATAGTCTGAGCTGGATAGATGGGTAACTTTAAAACATATTCACAACTTGCATGAACTTTATTTGAGCTAAAGATATGTTTCTGTATTGGTTTCTCAAATGGTACTGTTGTATATGGGAGCCAGCGTAGATGTAATCCACATCTTCAGTGGTCTTTCTTCAGTAAATCTAGTTTCAAATATTTTTTTTTTTCTAATAAGCAAGAAAACCATGGTCATTGAACATATCCTGAAATATATCTCCACCACTTTTTTCAAATAAATGTGATGAAATTAGGCACAACTGGCATTCCTCTTGAGGATAGAGGTTGATGAAAGCCTTGACATTTGAGTATATCAGTAGTCCTGGATGAAAAATTTACCTCTGTTCCTAGCTTGTTTTTATTTTTTGGAGTTTTTAACAGTCTAAAAATGTAAACTAACAACTTGTTCATCAAGAATTATGACCTTTTTACGCTATTTTTTTGAGTAGGAATATAATGATAGTGTTTAGAGAACAGTAAAAGTTTTCTATTTGCAAGTTTCCTATTTAATGAATACCTTAGAAACCTGGAAGATAAAGACATAAGAGAAGCCTGCCTTGTTCTGCTCTTTGAAAGATTGACAGATACAGAAATAAAAGGGATTAAATATAAGAAAAATAAAACCTGTAAAGTAATGAAACGGATTTAGGAATAAAAATGCTATGAAATTACAAGAGAAGAAGATGTACGGTTTCAGGAATAAGATCACTATAACAATAAAAACACTTGAAGTTGACAGGGAAAAGTGAGGAGGTCTGTAAGGAAAGATAAAAGCAGGAAATAAAAGTGTACAGATTAAGGAGGAAAAAGAAGCCCAAGATCCATTCACAAATAAAAATGCCAATGCTTAGAAAGCTGATGTGTTATAATGGATGTCACATTTAAACAGTCAATTAGATTTTTGGTCTTGGATTAATTTTATAGACAGGCAAAATACTTAAATGTTAAGTAGCCTTAAAGAAAGTATTTATACTTCCATCCAGGTGAAAATCAAACAGTTGAAAGTCAAGAAGGCACCAAAGGGATAATTAAACCTTGGTGTGTCTCCTTCAGTCTTGCTGCATATGATGAATCAAACTTAACCTCTCTGAAGTTTGCCTATTACTTCTGTGTGGCTTCACTGGGGAGAAAGTTTCATCAAAAAGTGAGACGAGGGCATTGAATTTAGCAGAATATCATGGATCTTGTTAATATCCAGTTCTTTCAAGATAAATATTTCTCAATTGACAAGTATATTGGTAAATATCTTCTTGAATATGAATATTGTTTTTGTAGTCTGGAGTGTGAAGACTTCTAAGGTCAGGCAGTTGGACCAGAGGATCTTTGTTGGTCCCTTGCAAATGAACTATTCTATTGAACACAGTGCTCAGAGTAGATGAATTACTTTCAGGACCTCTAAAGTCTCCTCATACCTTTTTTTTTCTGAACATTTCCTGTCCCTTGCTGATGTCTCATTCTGTCTTAAACTTGAATTGTGTATTTTGTTGTACCTCTTAAAATTGTTTATTTTTATAATTGCAGAACATTTATTACTCTTTTCTTGTTTTACCTGAAAAATATGTTCATAGGAGATCCTTTATTTCTGTAATTCATGCTGCAGGATTTTGTGAGGTTTAGTTACTTGTATGTGTATGTCTCATAGTTTTTAATTAAAACTGTTGCATTGCCATTGGGGCAATTTACAGTGTAGTATTCAAATATCAACAGATAGCAGGCTGGATAACATGTCTCTGTGTTTTATCAATACAGTATAAAGCCAGTGTTTATTTGAGCTGCTGTAAAAGTAACTGTAAATGTAGGTTTCAGCCAATGAGCAGTGTTGGGATTGCATTTATTTGTACTATAAGACATGTATGTACCAAATGGAGAAACACCCACCATGCACAGTGAGTGGATTTTGACTGAACTAATTGATGTTTTCTCAGGCATTGGTACAGCATTTTTTAAAATTGAAAAAAAAGGTTTGAAAGGGGACGGGGGGGTGGATGGCTGGCGGGTTCTTAGAGGCAGCGGGGGAGGGGGGAAAGGGTCCCCATTTTTGGTATAAACCCCTATTTTTTC